>RCIC01000041.1:600000-916902 GCA_018883505.1 Ceratosolen fusciceps
CGTTAGAAATAATTTTTTAGATAGATTTGTCGAATACTGACATACTTACAGGTCCAGTATATCGGATAAAATAGTGAAGAGTGTCACACTTTATTTCTATAAGTCTGTTTTCTAGTTGTAGGTAATAGTTAAAAATCATATGCTACGGTAATTATGATCATTTACTTTTCTTGGCATAATTTCAAAGTCAATGCAAAAGTAAAGTTCTTAAAAAAAAAAAATACAAAATGCTTTAAAAATAGTTTTGAATACGGCTGTGCGTCATGGACGGCCAAGATTTCATTTTTTACGTCGGAGAAAGTATTTATCTTTGAATGTTGAAGTAACTAAAGTTTTGTTGTTCGATCGAGAATGACAAAGCGCGGATTCTGGAACTTGAGGAAGAATCGGCTGAGGAAGGCACAGGTGCTCCTCACATTCTTGCCAACAATGATACAGAGGCAGACAAGGTGCCGGCTCAGACGGTGACTTCGCGGTCAAACATGAGGTGCGGCCATTCGTAAACGTCTTCTCTTGTTTTCTACCTCGCCACCCCCCCGCCCGCCGTCAACGCTACCGCTCTCACCCTCCCCGCCGTTGGCCAGGCTCGCTCTGTCCCTTCCTTTCACACCGTGGCACGCTCCCAACTACTTACTTTATCTATCTATGTGTCTGCGTTTCGTTGCTCTTCTCATGTTCGTCTCGAAGCATACATTCCACTGTGAACCGTTAAACGCACCTCTCTGACGCGGTTCTTTCGAATATATTAATTTCCGATCCGGTTGATTTTTTCTTTTTTCCTTCTTTCTTTTCATTGTTTATCCTCGTCACTCTACTAGTCGCGAGCGCGCTTCCTTTCTCTCTCCACCTCTCTCCACCTCTCTCCACCTCTCTCTCTCCCTCACTATCGCGCGCGCGCGTACATCTGCATTTGTTACAAGTAAAATGAGGCCTAATGGATACTGTGAATTTATGAAATTTTCAACTGACGCTACTACCAACGCCTCCTATATACCTGCAGTTTTATTAATCCTGGGAATGGTAACAAGAAAATAGTTACTCTGCAGTTCAGAAAAACATCATCTTTTATCAGATTTTGAAAAGGAAAAGTGTAAATGATTTGAAAAATATATGCTTAAATACTTTCCCTTTTATCTTCGATCAAAGATCGGCGCAATTGTTCCGTCCTTAGTCTTATACTCACATAATGAATAATAATTATTTTGATTCCATGATAACAATAAGAATGAATCACGTCAAGATAAAAAAAATCTCTAAAGGACAAGATAAATTCCAGTTCGCAAGCAAATGAATAATACTAATATTAAAAATGGATTCATAGTGGGAGTGTTCTATATATATATATATATATATATATAATTGAAGTTCGTAACTTACAATGGAGTTTAGTAGTATTGTCTGGTTCAGGTTTACAATTATAGAATTTTTCTACTATACTCATTCCCATTAAAACGATTATGGATCTTTTAAATTCTTGAAATAATACTAATTTTTTAATGTAATATTTTTTGTAATACATTGTTATAATTTATTTATTGATTGTTATAATTTATTGTTTATTTATTATATTATAGGTAACTAAAATATATTACTTTAAGACAAATACATTTTGAACGGGCGTAATTATTTCAATAATATTTAAGTATTTACTTTTTGTGCTAATATTAAGAACCGAAATTTATATATACAGAGTAATCTTGTCTACTTAACGAGTTCACATAATAGATTTTTTATTTTTATCTTTAAATAATTTTAAAATATTTTAACAATAAATTATTGCACTTATTTAAATTTAAAAGGATTTGCATCCCATCACTTTTGGAAATAAAAAAATTAACATGAAATTGAACTTTTCTAATCGCAAAAAAAACCTATAAAAGTATAAATAATATAACATCAATAGTACAGCCCACAAATAAAGTAAATCAATCTAATATCGAAAATTATATATGTATGTGTGTGTGTGCGCGTGCGGGCGAATTCGTGTGATTGTTTAAAATGAATGTTATAAATATCTAAAAAAATCTGAATTCTGTTAGATACATAACTAGGCAAATAATTAGATTTTTTTTATATTTATATAAATTTCGTATTGTATTTTATAATTATATATTGTAAAACTGCGTGTAGGTTGCACTTCTTTCTGCTCGACAAGCTTTTAGGTCAGTGACCAATGACGAACACTTAAATAGCACTCGTCCCCGTAACTTACATTGCAATAGGAAAAGTCGATTCGTCTATATTATTTTACACTCCACATGATTGCCATTATTTACAAAACGACTGAAAATATATTTAATTTTAAATGAAATAATGAAATTAGGAGTAAGAGTACAAATTAATAAATCATGATGAGATTTTAACAAAAGTCTTATACACAAGCTCTTGAATTATAAAAATTTTACGGAATACGGACGAGTATGCGTTATTTTTAAGAGATGGGATGAGAATCGGCCAAAAAAGTCTTAAAAAACGAAACAAAAAATAAACAAAAAATCATCAAAGTATCACGGAAACAGAAAAGTTTTGTCAACTCAACTGCACAAGTTACCTAATTGCTCCTTACTGCCCCGACAGAAAGTGAGACTTTAGTTGGATAACGCGCGTTCCTCGAAATCTTTATATTGGAATCTGGGCCAGCGAGTGACGGTGTTGTGGCTGTTGTTACTCCTCTCTCATTAATATGACTCTGTGCTACTCTCGCGATATCTTTGTATAGAAGGCAGAGGACAAGAAGGTAAAAAGAAGAGACTATCGGCGCGGTATTAAAAGAAAAAAAGAAATTGTGAAGGGTACCTCAACAAGAGTCTTTGCTACTTGTACAACTACTATCGCAATCTCTTTTTCTACCGCGGTTGGATACCAATAACCAAAACGATTACGGACGAAGGCATAGGCATTAAGTCAGTAGCCGACAGTCAGTATGGGACTCGATATTTTGCTTTGCTTCGATTTTTTGGCTTCTTCTCCATTCGCCTTTATAAACATTCGAAAATTTGTCCTGATCAACTGTAAATCGCGCAATTTCAATAAACTTATTAAACTCTTACTTTTACTAGAATTAATGGGGAAAAGTTTGGCATTACAGAACCTGTATTGAGATTGCTTAAATTCAATCATATATTATACTAATTAATTAATTTAAATATTGTCTTTCAAATTTTTCTAATTATCGCCGTAATCGTCTACAGGGATCGGCACACTTTGTTTTGATTTTTCATATAATAAGAAAAATCTACTCATTATACAATAATAGCTATTTAGATTATTTTAAATACGTTCTTTATAAACGAACTTTATACAAAAAAAAATAAAATAAATATATTTACGCTACCAGTATCTAACGCGTGTTAAAGAGAAAAGAGACTTAGATAAGATAGTTGTATATTTTAAAGCCCTTATCTTTGTAACTTTATTTAAACGATATTAAGAATGTATTCCAAATAGAATGAAAAAACAAATTTATACTGGAATATAAATGTACAATAAAAATCAGTGTTTTAACTATTATAAAATCTAGCATCATTTAGTTGAAAGAATTTCTTGGTGATCCATATTTATTTTGGTATATTTGGTAAATTATTTTTACAATATTTATCATTTAGATTAATGTAGGTAAATATTCATTTACGTTTACTAAGAGTAAATAATTTCAATATGAATTTTCATAATTCATATTAATCGTTATATTATTTGTTTACAATTTACTATTTAAAAAATTTTTTTCTATTTATGAATTGGATTATGATATACGAACTGATTTACAAATAAATTTAAGTTTTACTAATTTCATAAACAAGAAAATAAAAGATAAATAACTCGGTAAAAAGGTAGCTAATTTCTAATAAATAAAATAAACATGACATCTAAAGTTTTCATTAGAATTTTGAATAAGAATTTGCTTAAAAGAAGAAAACGGTACTTACACATAAGTATCAAAATCGATGATTTCTAATATACCGAAAATGAATTTTTTGTTTTAATAAGCTCATCGTAGTACGTTACGTGGGTGCTAATTATCGAAGGAAGTCATTTCACCGTGTACCGTTTAATATTTTTAGACGATGGAATCCAGACGTCTAGAATATCATTTGATTAATAAATCCAGTAAAATATAAATTTCGGCTAATGCATATATAGACACACTCACAAATCCATTTGTACAAATTTTTACAAGTGAATTAATTCGTTAATTTTTAAATTTTGTTCTTTAATCTTGATACCGCGTCGTTTCTGATTTTTTTTCCCGTGCATATATACATGTATTAATCGAAGATGAAAAAAGAGAGATTTAAGGAGGTAGAAGAAAGTTATAGTAGCTGCAGGAATTTATCGCTTTAGCCTTCAAGAAAAACAGAAAAGGAAGCATTGAATAGACGGTAAAAAGAAAAAGAGTTTTGAGCTTACTTAAATTATTTTATAACACTACTCACTTTTTTCCTTCTAATATTTAAGTTTAAAATATTAAGTTATATATACATTGATATATATATATATATAGAAAGAAATAGAATACACGCAAGTTCATTAACTTAGTTATTGTCATCATATAAAAGTAATATCAAATTTCATTAAAAAGTAAATGGAAATATTTTTGAAACTTTTTGTAAATAATTGATTTATAATTCTTAATAAATTTGAAAAATGTTTAGAATGTCTATTTCGAACAGCTAATATGAATAGTTTTATTTTGTTTGGAGAATCATTGAGATCCGAAATTATCGTACTCGTCAAGAATAGTAAGAATAAATAAGTAATAAGATTCTTGAAGAAATCTATTGGAATTAATTTAGAAAAAAAAAAAAAAAAAAAAAATTAAACAATAGTAAAATGTCGAGTACGATTGGATATTTCTAAGTGCGAATATTAAAAAAAATATATATTTACAACGATAATGAAGTATTTCTCGAATGAAAGGTGATGCAGTAATAAAAAAAAGTGTGGGATCGTTCGAATCATTTCACGGTGGTCTTTAATTTTGTGCCTCAGATGCACATACGAATAAGTATATGGATCCCGGAAAGGCTTTAGGCTATTTTCTTATCGAACAAGAGCTATGTGTTATTTTCTAATGCAATGGGTTTTAGTGATATTGATATGGGCTCTTGTTGATGTATTCATAGCCCTAAGAAAATAACGTCCTTACGCTGAAAACGATTAAATGGAAATAGATATGTACGTATATATATATATATATATATATATATATATGTGTGTGTGTGTGTGTGTATGTATATGTTCGTAACCGTGTATCTTTAATAATACAAATATTTTCTTAGTCTTGCTATTTCTATTTACTCATTCTTTTTCTTTCTAGTAGTAAATGCAAATTTTTCTTAAATATTCTCAGGGCAATTAATTATTGCTTATACTTTTACACTAACGGTTTAATTTCAATTTAGAATCCACCCACGTATTTTTCGAAGATATTCATCTGTAAATAATGATTTTTTTATTTTTATTTTAATAGCAACTCTCTCCGCTTTATACTAATCCTTTTTTTTTCAAATTCAATCAAATATTTCATTCATTAATAAATCCATTGAATTGAGGATATCTTTTTCTCTTGTCTAATGGAAAATTTGTTCTAAAAAGTTTTTATCGTAATTCATAAAAATATTAATACAATAAATTGCCACATATCCCTTGCTTTTAAAAATATTCGTTGACCTTATTCTAATTATAAGTTATAAGTTCAAACAAATTTTATTTATTTTATAATTATTTAACAAAGCTCTTCATTTATATAAGAAGCTAAGTTCTTTAATATTAATTAAAATAATTCTGAATAAGTAATATATTTATTTTCAATATCTGTATAGACATAAGGGATATTTTTAATTTAGACCTATTTAAACAACTATAGTGCGTTAAAATAATCACTTGTTATGATATTATTTTACACATTTGATTTGAAGCTTTGTATATAATATAACACTTTGATATGTGCCAATAAATGATACTCTAATTATAGACAATATATGTAAATTTATATCAGAATATGAGTTTTCATATAATTTTCACGCCTGAATGTAAATAATGAATTCACAACGGAGAATCAACAACTGTATGCATTCGTCGGTAAAACACTTTCATGCAAAGCTAAGTACATAAATTCACATAAAATGTGTTCTCACATATATTCAGTTTTACTATCTGGATGTTTGAAACATTGCATATATTATTTATTTTGAAAAATTTAAGTCTTAGTTTTAATTTATAGCTTTATTTAAAAAGGAAAGCAAGAAATATCTTGAAATGTTTATTGACTGTCATATTATAAATGTATACTTATAAAATACAGCAATGTGCTTTTTCTTACAGATTGCTATTGTCTATTCAATTTAACATTAATTATTAGTTAAAGTATGTGCGTATCTTAGTTGTTTGTTAAAAAAAATTATATGAATACGATAATTATATGAAAATTTTTTTTTTTTTGAGACAATAGTATCCGTCAAATATTTCCGAAACTAGTCGATTATTTGTATATTATATTAATTAAAAATAGTTTAAATTGTTAGTAAAAATTAAAAATACATAAAATCATAAAATAATAAGCCATTTTGAAAATAATTCTTTTAATTTTAAATATAAGTTGTGAATATTTCTTAAAAGAGTACTATTTGCTTAAATGATTCATACATGTGATCTGTAAAATCTTTTCTACTTTCATAAAAGATCTATAGTTCATAAAAGATTGATTCTACGTGTGCGCTATGGATATCCGTATAACTTTTCTATATGTACAAGTGAATTCTAGTTGTTGAAAATGGAATAATTTCATGAAATGATGGAGTTTGAATAAGGATTAAACGTAGAAAAAAAGGATAGGCATTTCGGAAGTATTTGTCTTATGGAATTTCTATTTATGAAGTGAAGCAATAATGGAAGAAGACGCGTAAAAAGAATTCTTTGGCCGATCCTTGGAAAGTGCCGCCGGTAGATCAGTGGCCCCTAGATTTCAGAAAGGATGGCTCAAGTCTCTTGCCAACAAGTCCTATCTTGGGTAGGCCCGGGCTTTCATATCTTTTAGAAAGAGATAATGAGCGTCAAAAGAACGGGAGGGAAAGGAGAGGCGAGTAAAGAAGACCTTGCAACGACTCTCGTGCGAAAGAATTGAAAATCGAAGGGAAAGAGATATAAGAAAGCCAAGGAAAGAAGGAGAATGAGAGGGAAAAAGTAACCGTGATTGCTCTTGTTTATACAGAAATATGGGTGGGCACGTATCCAAGAAGACGAGACGGGCTGGGACGAGACGGGCTGGGACGAGACGGGCTGTGACGGGACGGGCTGGGACGGAATGGGACGGGACGGGACACGCCGGGCCGGGCAATGGATGACCAGAGCTCCGATACCGCGACACGAAGGGGACATGCGCACACGCACAGAGGCCCACTGCGGCCATACATATGCGAACTCATGTTGGGCATCCGAGAGAGAAGAACCAATAAGCAACTGCTCAGATGGTGGGGGCCATCAAAATTTCAAAAACGTACGCGGGCCCCTTTCGCGCTTGGGGATAAAAGCCAGCATCGTGATTCTTTCGGTCAGTACTGATACGATCATCGTCGTTCGTATATCTTGAGTTGCAGGGTCGCTCTGGTCGAGAGGAAATTCACGAAGAAATTCTAATTAATAAAATAAGATTAGGAGGGAAGAAAGTTCGGGGGATCCTTGATCATTGATCGAACGGATAATATAATTTGGTGAAGTTTTCCGTAGCCGAACGGTGCGAGACTAAGTGAGACTTCCGGACAACGATTTTCACTTTTGGCCAAGCAGAAGATGTTGAAATTCGCAGTAGTTCTTGCCCTCGTAGCGACCGGCGCTCTAGCCGCGCCGACCCAGGAGCAGCAGGAGCAGCAGCAGCCCTCCCTGGTCGAGCAGGCCTACAACATATATAGCTCCTGTAGCGCCGAGCAGGATGTCGCTGTATGTCTGAAGCTCAAGGCCCTGAGATTCGTCGACAGGGCCGCCAGGTCGGCCGAAATCGACGTCATCGATGGATTCAAAATCGTACAGAACGAGGAGGCAAAGAGCAACAGGTGAGATACCGATACGGTACCTCGGAATTATAAGCTCCTTCAACGCCCCTTAAAACGCAAGCTTAACTTGACCATGGTCTCGGTCACAATCACGATCCTCATCTATCCATCCGGCCTGTATCATTATTACGCGAGCTTAACGATACTTTCGAACCTTTTTAACAATAAAAACGATTGTTAATGTAATTCAGAATAAAAGTCCAGGAAGACAATGAATTTTTATAATAATTAAAGGATAAATACGAGGAGGGTAGTTTTCATCTTGTTGTAATATTGATATAAGATGAACGTTATAACGTGCGATCCGACGAGGTCGAAAATAATATGTTTGATTTTGTTGCAGCCGCGCAGACAATGCAAGGTCGCTCAACGATATCGAAGCTTCTCTCCCCACTGAAGTTGAAGCTAAAGAGGCTGCGGTCGATGAAGCTATTCTAGACAGAACCGCTAAATTCCTCTCGACCCACACCGTCGAGCTTAGCTTACCCGAGGAGGTCTCCCGCTCTTTCGACGAAGGTATATCGTTATTATTATTATTATTACTATTACTATTACTACATTATCTTTGAAGCTATGTCAAGCTCCATGGAATCAGCATTGATATTTAGCTCTGTGGAAACTTTAAACCCACCGTAACCGTCACCCTTACCGTCACCGTCACCGCCACCATCACTATCACTATCACCATCACCATCACCATCACCATCACCATCACCATCACACATTTATCAATCGTTAAAATAATAAAAAATAATATTTAAATCTTCGGTTTTTACGGTTTTTCTAGCTCGTGGAAAGAAGAAGAAGATCGTCAAATCTCTTTTGCCCATCCTTCTGCTATTGAAACTGAAAGCCGCTGCTCTGATCCCCATAGCCCTTGGTGGTCTAGCGCTTCTGGCGTTCAAAGCCCTTGTCATCGGTAAAATCGCCCTCATTATCAGCGCCGTAATCGCTCTGCAGAAGCTCCTCGGTAACAAGCACCAGAGCTACGAGGTTGTCGCCCACGAAGTTCCCCACCACCACGACGAACACCATGGCAGCGGATGGGCTCGATCTCTCGAGTTGGCTTACAACGCTCATAAGCCTGCCACCGATTAAATCGGAATAAATCATCCTCCTTCGATCATCCTTCGATCCGGACCCCACCTCTCCTAATACTCCGAATCTAATCCCTACAGAATGTACCTAATTCTACCTGCACACCATTATCTCGATCAGGGCGTCTCCCGAGGTTTTCCCTAATTTCCATTTCGAGTATCTTCACGACTTATTTTCAATATCTTCTTGTTTTGCTGCTGTATGACTTACGAGAACTCATAAAATAACGATGACCCATGGCACACGCTGACAGATACATTATCGACGACCTTTAGAATTACAAGAACAATACATAAAGCTCGACGACAACGTAAAGCTTTCGATTGCATTCATTCCGGATGCTTCCCTCTCGCGAGGATATTATTACTAATAACTATTTACTTCGTTATTAATAATAATAATAATAATAACGATAATAATAATAATAATAATAATAATAATAATAATAATAATAATAATAATAATAATAACAATAACAACAATAACAACAATAATAATAATAATAATAATAATAATAATAATAATAATAATAATAATAATAATAATAATAATAATAATAATAATAATAATAATAATACTAATACGATGACAGTGACTTTAATGCCAGTTTTCTTGGCGGACGGTCATAACTGACATACCGATTATAAAAAAATTAACTTTATTTATTATTATTATTATTATTATTATTATTATTATTATTATTATTATTATTATTATTATTATTATTATTATTATTATTATTATTGTTGTTGTTGTTGTTGTTGTTGTTGTTATTATTGTTATTATTGTTATTATTATTATTATTATTATTATTATTATTATTATTACTATTACTATTACTATTATTATTACGAGACTCATTACTACAATTCGTTTAATGGTTCGACGAACCGTGTCGGTACAAGCACGACGATAACTGTAAGCTCACGGACGCTACTATTACACGGATCTTTCCACATTTGACGTTATAAGTTTACCCGTACTTTTCTTACAAATGCATTGTTAAGTTATTTATTTAAAGATTGAAGGGATAAAAATATTTATATGGAGATGAACCAACCCCAGCCTCAAGTCGTCACACGCTCAGTGCCTGATATTATCTCTTTGGGATATTGAAATCATTCCATGTTGGACATGACAATCCCGATTAGCCCATAGTCATCATTCATACGCAAATCTGCGCCATAGAGATTATTTGTGTACAATAATTATTTATATTTAAACCGAATTTGACAAAAATCGGATTACCGTTGTAACTTATATTTTATTTATAAATAAATCTTAATACGTTATTATTATAATTTTTACTCTTTTCCATTATTTACGCCTCCCATTATAATTGTACCAATTTATTCCTAGTCAACCGTATCAATTATAAATAAATAATTACATACAATGATCATTTCAATTTCATTTTATGAAATTTCATATTCAAAAGTTCTTCGTATTCAAAAATTTAATTGCATTATGAGCATATACTGAATTTATGAAATTTAATCTATATAAATGTATGAACGGAAAGATCACAATTAAATCAAAGTATCTTTTTAGATATATTGGCAAACTAAATATGTAACTTGAATGACATAAATATATTCACACGAATAAATGTAGATAATTTACCTTTTTAGTTATTAAAATAGGGAATTTCGCTTATTAAATTAGCAAAACTTTGATTAGCAAAATTTTAAATGAATTATTTTAATCAAATTTAATGTAATATTTAGGGGGAAAAAAAGAAATAAAGATGAGTTAAAATAAATGTTTTCCTAATTTTATCTTCACCACATTCGATCCTGTATTTGTGAACTACAATAAGAATAAATAATTTATTCTAAATAAATATTGTGTTTATTAAGTATTAATTAAATTAAATGAAATTAAATGCACTATTTTTTTTATATATATAAAAATAAAGATTATAAAAAAAAGGTTGAATTCGTTAATTATTTAAGACTTCTGGAGGTAGTTTGTTATAATATAAAAGTAAATATAAAAGCAACATAGCGAGTACTTTATGAAAATATGTAGAAAATATAGAAAGAAGAATATGTTATCTGTAAATGTTAAGGGGAACTAAAAGAAAGTTTCTTTATTTTGTAATATCAGGCAATTCCTTTGTTATTGTAATTTTTTTGTTTATTTTTGTTCTTGTTTCATTATATATTAAATAATTTTACGGAACTTTAATGTACGTATATATAGTTTAGAATTAATTCCTAAATTTGTTTTTGTATACCTTTGTACAATTTAGAGATAATGTTGTCAGTAATTACTTTGAAATTAACTCGGTATTCGATCTATCTTCCCAGCGTATAAGTAACTATCAGATCGTCAGTGAAATTTTTTGATAATGAAAAGAAGATTGCGCAGAAAAAACAGAAGACAAGGTGGTATTACTTTCACTAGCTGATCCACTAAGTAAAACCAATTGTTATTCCTCTTGGGAGAAAAGCCCTGATAGTCTATATATGGAAGCACTCCTCAATGAAAGTATTGCAGTTGAATTTAAGATACTGTTCGAGTAAAATTTCCAGCTAAGACTCTTTTCCTTCAATAACTGGCTTTCTTATTCGCTGCAAAAGTATAATGTTAAATTAATTTTTAAAAGCGATATTTATAAGATAACAAAAGTTTTTCTTCCTTCGCTAATTAATAGTTATTATTGTACCTGTTGGTCATATAGTGAAATCGATAACGATTGTATCTTAGTAAACTAATGTGTAATTCTAATATTTAGTATCAATATTTCGTTAAAATGTATTAATTTTTATAAAATTTATTCAACGACAATGGATTACTGATAAGAGACGGCTTTTAAGATTTAATTATTAATAATATACGGTAATAAGCCATCGGTAAGAAGAAAAATGCAGTATTTCATTGGCAATTTTTTCATTCTCATCTTGACATCGCACGTAAAGACGATCGTGATGCAGCCGAATTCTAATACTCGGGAACAGGGTAAATCGTCCCATATTCTGGAATTTGATGAGCCGACTTCATTCAACGGGGTTCTACGAAGCTGCATTGCAGAAAGAAATCACGGTGCCGTCGAATGCTTCAATCGAGGCGCTTTGTCAACTCTGCAAACCTGGAACGACAACGAGTGTTTGGACTTCGGGGGTGTGAAGTTGGAGCGAAGTGACGCCGAAAGTCGTAACTTTCCAAATTTTCAGTGGAATTCCAACAGTTTTGAAAACGTTATAAGGGCGACGTCCAAGATTCTCGGATCTAGAAATATTAAATGGGATCTAGGGAACGTGTATCCGGGACTGCAAATGAGAGTCGGACCAACATTGTCAGCAGCCAACGGACAAATTGAATTCGTTATTGACGAGAGAGCAAAATATTATCAAAATAACAGACAATTCGGCTCAGGTCTGCTTCCTTATCTCTTACCAATGCATACAATTTTACCTATGAATGAAATATTATTATAACAATTATCTTTTTGCCGGTTTTTTCAATATATTTAATTCAATTGCTTGTACAATAGACAATAAAAAAAAACGCAGCAACTAAATACGAACTCTATTTATGTTTCACCCTTCGATTCATTCGTTGTTTTAAACATAACTATATCATAATATAATCTAATTCGTATAAATACATGAGTTTAATCAAGTTATTTTGAAAGAATTTTTAACGTATTACACATCTTTAAACAATAATTACTTTATAATAATTTAAAATAAATTTCATAATTATCTATATATTTTAATAGAACTAATAAATTTTATCATTAAACTGAATAATTTGTATTATTATAAAATCTGCTATAAAATCAATAAAATTAATTAATATATTTATTATTTTGATTATAAACACTTTTAAAAAATAATGTAATTAAATATTAATTACTGAAATTATTACTTTAATTTTTATATAATTATATAAACAAGTTAAATATTATTATAATAGATTTATAATTTCATATGAAACCACAAGAAATGTAGATGATAAAAACACATAAAAATATTAAACGTTTATTATACATCTAGATTATACTTAATCACTAGCACATAAAATTTCTTATTAAAAAATTTGCTTATTACTGATTAATTTCAATTTAATTTTCTTCTCGTGTATTAATATTAAATAAGTAAGTAATATTTTAAATAGAATTGTAATAAAAAACATTATTGAAGAATGAACTATTAATCAAATGTTTGATACAGAAAAGAGCACAATAATAATTATTCTATACATTAATTAAATTATTTTTTAATTTTTTACAATAATTCATAATAATTATATTTTATAATAAATGTTAATTATAAAATAAAAAAAAATTATATAATGTAAATAGATAACATTAAAATTTAAAGTAAATTAAATAATTTTTTTTATACAATTATTTTATTATTACAATTGTGCGTTGATATTTACCAGAAAGCGTGCAGTACATTAGAAAGAGGCTGGTTTCTCATACATTTGAATTCTGCAACTTTAATACAAGAGTTTTTATTTAAATTTATGTATCTTGTTTTAATCTTCTACTTAAAATTCTTTAATTATGAACATTAATTAGCTAATGGATTTCTTCTAAGTATACAATATTAGAAAAGTGTATAAATTAGATAAAAATTTATTATTCTCTATATATTTTATCAATCTTATTTATTATTATTAATATAATTACGTGAAAATACATATAATATGGAGATAAATTTATTTCAGGTACGTTAAATTTTAATTAGATCTTTTCAATCAATTAAACGCGTATCGTATTAGTTTCAAATTATTCAAGAATCAAGTTCTTTTAAGAATTTTGCAAAATTTAAATTGTCAGAATATTAAATTGTCTGAATAATGATTTTCTTTTCGTACTGTAACAATAACATATTAAATATTAAAATGTATTTTTATAATACAAATACTTAAGTTTTTTTATCTCTGCTTTCTAGAAATATTGAAATGAATATTTAATAATTATATTTTGCATAGATATTTTATACATATATATATATATATATATATATATATCTATTTAGATTTTCCAAAATAATTTATACAGTAATATAATATAATAATTATGACATTATATTATAAATGTAGCTATAATATTAAGTGTATTAAAAAATGTGACTGAGACATGTTTCGGATAGTCGATGTTTGTGCATCCAAATTTTTTTACGAGCAGATACATGTACGAATTACTGGAATTAACTATTTTATGAAAATACTTTTCCCGTAAATCAATTTTGTATCCGTAACTCTAAACTGAATATGATAAAATATATGAGCGACGCATGAAAATCACATTCTATTATATATTTAATTTTATATTTGGCTTCCGTTAAACATAATAGATTATTGTATGAGAATTAACTGTTTTATATAAGTATAATATTGTATTACAAATAATTGAATTTTAATTATAATTTTCAATTATAATTATAGTGTACGTAGTTTGCAAGTAATAAAGATTACTGCAATATAATTATATGTACGATATTCCACGTCGAAAGACTAAAACGTTTATAAATAAACGTTCGCACGCGATCGAAGATTGAAGGAAGCTCTGCCGTACCGACGGTTATTCACCTTACCGACGATAGTCAAGTTCAAGGTCGCGCCGGGACGTCTCGGTCGTTTACAGCGCCGTGTCTAAGTCCTAATGCCGCCGCACTAACGCTGCTGCTTTACCTGTTACAGGAAAGCTGCTCATGGGACATTTCCTGCTTCCCTTCCTCCTCGGCTTCAAGTTGAACTTGTCGACGCTGTTACCGCTACTCTTCGGTGCCCTCATCATCCTTAGCACGAAAGCCTTTCTGCTCACGAAGGTCATTCTTTTCATAGCCGGAATGACGGGCTGGAATTCACTTTTTAATCGCTATCCCAGTTCATCGAACTACATCTCTAATGGTTTCTTAATTAATTACTCATTTCGTTCGCTCCTACTTTTCAAATAAATTTTTAGACTTTTTCTAAACGTCCCAAAAAGCATCATTTTTTTTTATTTTTTTTTTTTTTTAAATCTCGAAATAAATATCTCAAGCATCAAATATAGCATAAAATTTATTATTAATTAAATTATTCGAAATATCCGATTACTTCATCTATGCATTCCATCTTTCGATATCGTTTACCCATTACTAATTACATTTCATTCTATAATATTAATACATTCCGATTGTATAAATTTATACTGCATGATTAATTTTTTCGAAAGTACTGGATGCAATAATATTTTGATGTATTATATTAAATTTTTTTTTCTTTTATTCTATTATTATTTTTACTTAATAGATTTATCTCGACTTGATAGATCGAAATAGAATAGTAAATATCGATTTTTTCGTACGTTCAATTAGCAAATATTCTATTTAGGTCGCAAAATAACTTTTCAAGCTTAATTTAATTATAAACGCGAATTTAATTTATGCAATCATCCATTAAATTCTATTTTTCTTTTACACTGCGCATTGAATTAGAATTGAAAATACAATAATGTTAAGTTTTTAATAAATGTGTCTGTTATAATAAACAATTAATTAATATAATTTACAGATTATGGTCCTATAAACTACGGACATCACAATCCTAATTCTCACTTATCCTATGGAAATCACTTTACGGAAAATTTGGGAACGGTGTTGCATAATCCAGTACATTCATACCATCCGTATAGAGCAGCGGCAGCAGCAGCAGCAGCAGCAGCAACAGGAACAGAGAATAATTTTCCCATTGATCAACATATTACCGGTGACGTTATTAGTGTTTATAGAAATGGAGAAAATAAAGAAAGTGAAGATTTTGATAGAAATAAAAAGAATATTGTTTGGTCAAGAAATACATCTTAAAGCAAAGCTTTTGTTTGCAACTCTACATTATTGTTAATGTTTCATATTAATATTGAATTATTAAAATTTTAAATGTAATATAAATATGTGAGTTTAATCTAATTTATTTTAGTACATTCGATTTAATTTTAAGAAGTTAATACTTTTATGTATATTTAGTAAAGCATAAGATTATTAAGTGTGACATTTCAATCCATACAGCATCCGTAAAGAATTATTTTAGGAATACATAATTTATACAAATATTTTTAAGCCACAATTATTCCATACGTGTTTATTTAATGTTCTGAAACTTTATATGTTTCTAAATTAACAATTGAGAATAAAAAAATAAACTAATAATATTTAAATGTATTGATTTTGAAATGATATTATATATTTTATAAAATTATACATATACTACTGGATTAGCCTTTAAATATTCATACTAATAAAGTCATTTTACTACAAATATAAAACAAATCAAAAGAAATAAAAATTTAATATCCTTTATTTATATTAAGGAACTTCATATATTATGTATAAAATAGTATTAGATTTTGTTAAATTGGAAATAACCAATCATAGGAATTCTTCAATGAGATTTAAAGAAAATCGAAAGTTGTTATAATTTATATAGACAATAATGATGCTATAAAAGAATTTTAAATATTGAATATTCAAATATTGAATCTTTTTATATTTTTATACGTAAATTCGTCGTTGTTTCTATATAAATTGACAAAAGCACCGTATCTCTTTATTTAATATTAAACACCTAAGCTTAACTTTAAATGCTATATTTTGTATTTTACATTATCGATTATAAATCATCGTAAAGTTCAAATTCCTTCTTTTCTATGACTAGTCCGAGGAGCATTCGAAGAGAAGGTTTATTTGCACCTAACGAAATATATATGTCATTATTTTGGAAGAAGTCAGAATTGTAATGGTGAAAGTAAAATTATCTAAACCACAGAAATTAATTTCGTTTTCTAATAATTATTCTAAAACAACAGCTCCTAATAAATTGTCTTAGAGATACAGATAAGATTAAAAACCTATATTATACGTACTACTAATTTACAATAGTGTAATTGAACCAAGCAAAACTATGAAAAGGAAAAGTAAAAAAATAAACAGAGATATTTACATTTACATTATTATAAACAGATTTATAATAATAATAGATATTTCAAATAAATTTAATTCTCATATATTTTAAAATAAATTTCTATTTACTTCATTCTACGTTATATTTAATATCTTTGAGATTTTGAAATATTGTACCAAAAATATTTTAACTAACGTTAATAATTGAATATTTTATTATTTTTCAAAGATCAGTTTAATTTTCTACAACTTTATAGTTATAGAAATCCTACTTTACATTAACTAAATAATTATTAAAAAATTTATGATTTATTTATTTGTTTATTATTTAAGATACAAAATTTAAAGTTATTTCTCAAGATTTTATTTCGTTTTACATATTTTCATTTCATTCAAAACGGACAATCAATTCATAGAAAAACCTCGTAAAACATAGATTTCAAATTTATAATAGCATTAAACGTTAAATATAAAAAAAGTTAATATAAGATATCAAATTTTAATGACATATATGCTGTAGTTCACGTACTTCTTTTAATAATTGAGTACAACATTGATCTTCTAAGGGAAGACCGCTTCGCTTAGTGCGTATTTAGTATAATTTATGCAATTGTAGTTATATTAAAATAAAAATTGAGCCGCTCCTTCTTAACGTTATTAACATTATAAACCAATAGGATTTCTTTTATGTTGAACGTGAAAATATTTTCTAGTAGTTATTATAATTTGAATCTGATATGCACCGATGCTTCTCAGGATGATGCTCCGCGCCTTTGAATGCTTTCCCTGACGTAGCCATCTTCGTCTGAGTTTCTCGACAGACGGTGTGGTGTGGCCTCCGAGACTGGAGCCTCCCTGTCCAAGAATTTCTACTTGATCCCATGAAGGATCCGGAAAAGGGGACGCACCCGGACCCTCATTCGGACAATAACTCTCGGGAACCGATGGTCGCCGCTCCGGATTCGCTCACGAAGGGGGTTTTCCGAGGGGAAGGAAGGCGTCTCGAGGGTAAAACAAGATTGTACGTTCGAATAAGGAAGTGAAAGAACCTCGCACCCCTGTAGTGAATACGTAACCAGTGACTGCATATAATGAATCCACCCGAGTCTCGGATAGATCTCTTTAGGGCCGAGGCCATTGCTACCCGAATTTGCCAGAAATTATAAAATTCATTTTAATATTTAATATTAATTCATGTAATTTTTCACTATAAATAATAATGTACAAAATTTTGTTTTCCTTAAAATAAAAATAATTAATTATAGCCTAACTAACAAAACAAGTAGTGCAGTAAAAGTAACTCAGCTTGTATATCATTAACATACTTTTTCACTTCTAATAAGTAGAATGATAGAAATATTTTTTACATAATTTCACGAAAAATGCAAAAAAATATAACCCTAATAATCATGTAGAATTTTGCGTACCACAATGTTATAACAGTATTTAACAATGAATTTGTATCAAATGAAGTAATTAATGCTTTAAGTGATTTGAGAACATGACTCAAGTACTTTTCCAATCAATTTCATCTTTATCTAATACGAATGTATATTCGTTAAATGGCTTATGAATATATTTAATTATAAATGGTTTTACATATTCTATGCTTGAAGATGAATATGTATTTACAAATGTTATCTAGAAGTGGAATACTAGACGTGCGTAAGCATGCGCGCCTTCGTAAGTAACGCACACATGCTCATATAAGGAGAAGACGGAAGCCTTGTACACGCGTACTTTTACAAAAGTGTAATTCAACGCTTTTTATTGAAAAATATCCCTACATTGCAGCTTTTTAAAATACATACGTTATGTTTTTCTTCTGTTGAAAATTACTTTACATATTTAAAATACACAAATCTACTAGCTTCTCAATGAATTTGTATCGAATTAGTAATAGATTAAGAAAGAGGTAACTTATTATTGTTTGCCAGGTCAATAAATTAGTAAATTAATGATATATTTGCATTACGTTATTTTATATTTAATAATTTTACATAAATTAGTCACGAATTATAATGAGATGTTCATAATTAACACTTGCAAAGTAGCATCATTCCAATTATATTTTATGTACAAATTTTTAAATAAAACAAAGATATTCTCTTTATCATTTAAGATCGATTTAAATCAGATTTCACATATATTTGAAGTGGATTAATATTTTTTGTTATTGTACATAATAACACATAATTTTATCCATATTGCATACATAGAACAAAACGATCTAATATTACCATATTTTAATTATTTTTTTGCATTCATTAATTAATTACTATTAGACATGTTTTTTTTTATCCTAAATATTTCTTTATGCAACAGTTGAATATCGTATAGTATCAAGTTAATCATAATAATTAAATACATGCACAATTAAAAATATTTATCCAATTATTAATACTTCAAAATATACCTAATAGCTATGAAGCTTTATCTAAGGAAGGTATTACTATTGCCTTACAAATACATTGAAATAGCTGGGTTTAGGAATCGGCTTTGCTATTGATCGGCTGGCCAAATTGAGTTCTTCATCGATATTTATTTCGATAACTATTTTAATAAATGATTTCTTACAGCATTCGCTATGAAATAAATGCCTATCGATACATCAAACAGATCAAAAGAAAAAATATGTCCAGGTACGTATATATATTTACGTACAGTTAAAGAGGAAGACAATAGTTGTTGCTATATATGAAATAACAAACTGTTTTA
This sequence comes from Ceratosolen fusciceps, assembly GCA_018883505.1. NCBI lineage: Eukaryota > Metazoa > Arthropoda > Insecta > Hymenoptera > Agaonidae > Ceratosolen > Ceratosolen fusciceps. Next base: position 619,766 of record RCIC01000041.1, read on the forward strand.
TTATAATTCTGAAATTTTTATGACAAGCTACGTTAAAGGTTATTTGCAAGGAATTTCAAAGCTATGTACGGTTGCAAACCGCAGACCTAGTTTTCATGGATGCTAGCACGCGGTCAGAAAGAATGAGCACTACAGAGAAGGTTAACTATTTTTTAAAAGCTTCTCATTCTTTCATATATTTACTACAGTTACATTTTGCCTTTAATTGAGAATACGAATCAGTTTGATTACTATTTACATCTGCGCATTCATATCTTATTTATTACGGTACTTCTGAATAACATACAGCAAAAGTCTGCAGATAATAAATTAATCAACAAATCATCATTTTATTTCCATAATTATTAATGTTATATTAGAAAATTTTAAATCTAACGAGGCTCGTGACTTTTTAATATAATTTATTTTTCTTTTAATTTCATTCTAATAAGATACATTTTATTTACGTATGTAAAATATGTTTCATGCTTATACATATATTTTTTAATTTTTATTTCCAAAAAGGGAATTTATCCAATTTGTTGATACTATTACTTTATTATAAATATTATTTTATCATATACTTCAATTAATCTATGTAAAAAGTAATCTCCTTATAGTTTATTTCCATATACGTTTGAAAAATTCGTTGTTATTTTTTAAAATATAAATGCAATAATTAAACAACGTATAAAAATTTTTATGGATAATTCAAAGCTTTCAAAATTATTAATAATAGTTAATATAAAAATTACGATATAAAAAATTAGCATTGTCATAGAAAAAAGAAAAAATTTATTTGATTATGACATAAATCCTAAAAAATTGAATTTTTCTGCTAGAAATTTAAAAGACTATTTGTATGCATTTGTTCAAGATTTAGACTGCAAAGCAATTGTAATGGATTCAAAATAATATCGGCGCGCCTTCTTTTGAGTTGCATACACTCGTAGCTGATTCTGAGAAACTGTTAGAATGAAGTAGCCACGTACATGTTATCTATTAGAAGAGAATCAATTAGACTGAGACGTTCATCACTTATCCTGGGAAATCCTACCAACCATTAATTATGCACTTTTTAAACTGCGGGTGTTGAAAACTTTATATGTCGAGATTATGAATTCTCTTAACAAGAGCAGCTACATTACATTATTAGATATTTGAGATAAAAGAGTTTAATTCTTTATTATCCCGTTGTACTTTTAGAACAAATTTTCGCCATGCTTCGACGAATAATTACATTTTTAGTAACCTAATTCAAGTATAAAAATTTTTTCTAAAATAATGGCTTATTGTAGGAGAGAGGGAATCGATAGATAATTCGCATTCAACTGTTTCAAGCAAATTCGAATTTAATCATCAAATTAAATGAATAATTGAAATTTGTAAAAAACAAATTGTTACTCAGTCCTCTTTTCTATTAGAAAAAGTAACGCATATAATTGCTGTTAAATGTAATCAACCAGATCTTTTCGAAAATAGAAAGAAGAATTTGATATTATTATTAAGATCTAGCCAATCCATATTTACTATAATGTTACCTCAGTGAAAAGAAATTTATATTATATACTTATTCCCTAATTTTCTATAGAGTTCTAATTTTTTAAAATGTTTTTTTATTATTTATATTACTATTAAATTTATAATTTTTAGTGCTTTCTTATTCAGATTGTACGTATTATCGTATAATATTTTAAAAGCTATTTAATTACTTATTACTGCAGTCTTCAGAGTACCAGTTTGTGTAAATAATCTAAAATATTATTATTATTATTATTATTATTATTATTATTATTAAAATTTAGGATTTTGTGCAACTGCTTTAATCTTAATGCCTTAAAATTTTATAGGGATGGAATTACCTTTATATTTTGATATTATTTTCTTTTTGTATTTGAATAATATTGTTTTTTTTTTTAATCATATTCAGTGTCAAATTCAGTGTAGTATCAAATATATAAACTTCATTGTCCTATTAAATCAACAAGATTTAGAAGTTTAAAAATCGAAAGTATAAGTATACTCGTAGTATTTTACGCCAGAAGGATTTTTTGTCTATTTATGAGTTAGAATTTCTAACAAAATGTATGAGAATACAGTGTTTTTACATTTCAGCTTGGTCTGATTTTCATGATCTATTTCATGCATCATCATCTGAAACAAGTACTTAATTTTATCGAATATAATATATTTTATTTACGTTTTCTTTATTTTATATTTTTGCAATACTGTCATTACAAATTTTATTATATAAAATTTCATTATATAAATTTATATATTTTATAATATATAATTTATATTATATATTTTATTATATAAAATATTAAAAATATAATTTTAAATTATATTAACAAGGACGAACGGAATGGTATTTTATACTAATTCTTAATTCTTAAGTAATATATTGTTTAATAATGGTCATTAATATAATAATAAATTTCCAATACTAATGACACATTTATATGGATTTAGATACGCAGATAAGTGTAATATACAAAAAATATATATCTCATACGCGTATTGCAGATTAATATACGACAACTATATCATTTTTTGCAGATTTAAAAGCAATTGAATTAAAAGACTCTGTTTATATTTTATTTATATGTTGATTATGAAGAGTTATAATAATTTAGTCATTTATTTAGGAAACAAAGTGAAGATACTTTTAAGAAGGGAATGTAAATCTTGAGTTCATAAAAGGCTTAGTCAATACTACGCTACATTATAGTTTATAAGTTTAATATAGGAGTATGAAGCTGCATTAAAAGTAATTAAAATTAACTGAAACAATGGAGATAATTTAGAAGAAGCGAGTTTGAAAAATTGAATTATAATTCAATTTATTTTAATGGGAATGAGAATAATGCGGAAAATACAAAGCTACTTTGTATTTTTAGATTTGATTTGTGCACATCATTCATTTTAACGGAAACTCTCCAATATTAATTATCGTTACAGGTGCACTATAAGTTTAATTACTTAATTATTGTTAGTGATTATTTTAAAATTCGGGTGTTAAAAGGTGCCTTTCGATCTACGTCGAGCTAATAAAATGTATTTAATTAAAGGGAAAGAAGGATAGATTCTTGACACGGAGTCCTACATCTTTTAAGAATAAACGGTAAGTTTACGTAATTACCGAGGAATTGAAAAAACGAAGAAGAAGACTTGGTAGGGAGTATTGACGAAGTTGTTTGGAATTTTTGCCAAGGAAATTCTTGGATGGGCTCGGTCCTACCCCAATAACCCCACTCCGTCCTCACGAGCTTCCAACCTCGGTCTCCCCATCAACATATACGGGAGCATTCAAGGCTCGTTTAGCAAGAGGGTCATCAGGATACTCGGCTTCCAGACTTCTCGCTGGACGGGCGTGAATTGTTTTGGTTGAAGGCACCTCGCTTGAGGAAAAGTGGGCATAAGGCGTTAAACAGCGCGTGCATGCCAACTAGGAAATAAGGCTTCCGCTGTCTACCGTTCCAACTATATAAGACTCCTGCTTCCGAGGCGTCGTTTTATTGATCGTCGAGTGCGAACGCGCAAACAACCAAATGAACAAGGCGTGAGCGGCTCCTCCATCTGTCGAGTCCATCGAGTCCTTATTCTTCGACTTCCTTGACGTTTGACTTTAAGAACGGTTCGTCTTGAGAGGATGGGGCAAGTTCTGCTCGTCAGCATCCTCGGAGTCCTGGTACTCGGCTGCGAGCTCACCGAGACTCATATCACTGACGGTTACGGAAAGCTCTTTAGTAAATGTACCAAGGAAACGAACGCCTTCGAGTGCTTGAAGAAGCGAGCGCTCGACGTTTTGGACGATGCTATCAAGGACGAGTCGGTTTACGTGCTCAACGACTTTGTATCCATCGGCAGGGTGAACCGGGATAATATCGGGAAAAGCTTCGACCTACACCCGCAGCAGAACGGGAACCAAAAGAGCTTAGACGATCAGCTCGATACGAAGTTTCACGAGTACTTGAGCTCCCGTAGCCTCAAGCTTACAATACCCGGAGACGCATTTGAAGGTACCTCGTTATATCTCATTATAACTCCGCCCTTAATAAGCCTATCAATCTAATTAATTAATAAGATCCACGTAATTTTATTTCTATCTTTTACACCGGCTTTTATATTTAGCAATAGAAAGATTATTGTTGATGTTGTTGTTTTTGTCGTTGTTATTATTGTCATTGGGGTTATTGTTATTATTGCTAATATTCGTAATTAATAGGCGAAATTGAAGAAATTCAAAATAGTTTGGTATTCATTTAAATATGCCTATAATTAGTCATATAAATAGTAAATTCATAAATTATTGAGTAAAGATTTATTGCCTGTACACGCGTATCTTTATTTTTTCTGCCTTACTACCGAATGGATCAAGAATTAAAATATTTTCTGATACTTTAAACTATACGTAAATCTACAGTAATGTGTATACATATACGATGATATACTGTAATGAAAATTTCCAACAATGTTCTTACCAAACTACGGCAACTGTATTAATATTTAACGAACATTCCAGGGAGAGGAAAAAAGGACAAAAAAGGAGGAATGGGCGCTATAATGATGGGAGGATTAGCAATGGCAGGTAATGACATTAATTTCTAAATCTTACGTTTTACAATATATTCTTGTGGTAATTATTATATTATTTTGTTTATCAAATGCGTTTTGACATGAATTTGCAATTAGTGAAGTCTGAAAAATTATAGTTTATATAAGAAAAGTATTAATGAGTATTAATAGGTATTTAAATTTAATTATGATAAATAAATTAATTAACCTTTGTGGTATAATTACTCAAATTAAAAGGTAAAACTCTACTTCTTGATCAGAAGAGAATATAAGAGATTACAAGAATTTTATAATTCTTTCTAAACAAATTAATTACTTTTAATAAATTATTAATTCGTATTAATCATAATTATAATCATTATTTAGATTTAATATAAAATGTTTAAAACAGTTTCCTCAAATCCTTGCTTATGCTGAAGTAAAGAATCTGCAGTTTTTTTTATATAAAAGAGATTGAATATATTACTATATGTTCGTGAAGTACATATATTAATATATAGTTAGAAATAGAATTATTATACGTATAAATTATTTCTAGAATTATCAAAATTTATTTAATTGGAAATTATAATAAGTACTCTATTTTATTTATTGTAAGAATGAGTAATCACGTAAGTAGAGAAAGCTATTGAATTAATAATAAATGATAGGGAGTCGAAAAAAAAGTAACAGAATCTCGGATAAATGCTTAATCGAGGAATATAAATCTAATGACTTGAATGGAAATAGCGTTAAGCAGTCGTTTCGTATAATAGGTAATAAAATTAAGCGTAATGGAGTACTTACTACCAAATGTAATAAATGTAGTAAATCCGTAAATCTGTAGCTGTTTTTTTTTATATATATATATATATATATTATGTGGTCAAATTGCATTGCAAAAAACTTGCGTAACAATCTCTTTTCTTGGTTTGAACATCTGACTGGATAAATTCACAGGAAATTCTAGGCCTAATTCAGCTAATTCAAACAATCGGGAGTATCGGCACGGGCATTAAGCCTTGCGGTTTTCATTAACCGTTTCTTTTCGAATGTAGGTATGTTGGCACAGCTGGCCTTCGGGAAGATCGCTTTCCTCGCCGGCACGGCTCTCCTTACGGCTAAAATTGCACTAGTGCTTAGCGCTATTATTGGACTGAAGAAACTCGTCTCTGGGGGCGGAGGCGGACACGAAGTCATATACGCTACCGCCTCAGAGCATCACGGCAGCGGCGGATACGGGGGTGGATGGCAGCGAGCTCTCGACGCTATTCCAATTACCTGAGCGCGATGGCGACTTAAATACTTTAATATAAGGTGACGGTCAAAGACGCGTCCCTGCGCCCTTTTCTCTCCTCATCATGCTTAACTTGCTTATCCAGCATCCTTTTCTCACTATCTTCTACTATGCATTTATTTATTTATTTATTTATTTATTTATTCCTTACTTGTTAACTTTATGCGCTAGGCTTATGTGACGTCTTTTAACCGTTACCTTCAAATGCGCAGGTTTCTAATGCAGTTATATAAATTTGATGATTTTCACATTTATATTATACGTAATACCTACGTACCCAAAAAATATTCCATATTTTCATGTTTAAACTTTATTGTTATTACTCCGTAAGTTATATTACTCATGAATATGCTCACGTGACCTGACTATTTACATTATAATACAAAATTTTATAGGGAATATTTTAGCAAATTTGTCTTTAGTGCGCCCATACATACGCATATATCGATGCTTGGCATGCTCACGTATACGTATATACGTAGACGTATATTCCATGTTGAAATAATTGCTTATTCGAATGCATACTTCAAATTTATATATTATTTACTTATGTTACGTTTTTGGAAAACGAAGAGAAATATATTTCATGCCAAAGCAATATATACATTCCTTAATCACTACTGTAATAAAAAATATATCATTACAAAATCATATTTCGTATTAAAATGAATTCGTATATTAATGTATAATAAATTTGTAATAAAGACGTTTTATTATTTGTGCTGAATATTCATTTATCCATTTAAATGTTCTTTCGATAATTCATAATTTTACAGGACATAAAAGTAATATAAATTTATTCTGAAGATGTTCATGGATACTAAAATCCAAATTATATATATGTATTTGTTAATAATTCAATATCTTAAATACGTATTTTTTTTAATTATTTATACCAATAATCTTATTCAACATATTATTAATTAAAAATTGATGAATGTATTCAAATTTTGGTCTTATCAGTTATAAAATTAATTCTTACTTCTATTATATTTAGTAAAAAAAAATTATCGAAAAAAAAATAATATTACAAAAAATAATAACATGTTCTTTTACGTATATGTTTTTATTTATATTTATTCTTTTTATCCATTCACAATATGAAGCTATAACATTGTGAATTTAATTATACATAACTTCTCTTATTACTCCGTTTTTGAAATATAAACTTAAAGAAAAATAATTAAATAACTTGAAATTATAATTAAGTAAAAATATTTTATACAACTTGGTATTCTTTCACAGGAATCATTAGATTCATGTAACGTTAGAAATTGCATGAACGTTAACTGATTCCACTTTTCTTGATTGTGAGGTGTAGAAGCGTTTATACGGCAAAAAATACCTCAGAACAATAAAGTTTGTCAGCCGGAGCTTTAAAGTAAATTGAGCGTTAAAGAGAGTATAGTTAGAGAGTATAACGCGTTCGGGTGCGGATATTCGAAGGAAAATGGCATTCAAAATTGACCGAGAAAAAAATTTATCGTCGACAATTGATTTTACACTTCTATAAATTAAATCTGTCGGATCTCATGGTCAACCGTGTAGACTAATATATTGATCAAAGATTATGTTACGAGAAGTTTTTGTTAAAATCTGTCTGGAATTTTTACGACTTTTTGACCACTTGTTAAGAGAAGGTGAAAAATAAACCACGTACACATTCTTCTTTTACGGAGATCGTTAATAAAAATACAGACGGCAGTGAGGTAAGGAATCATTGCTATTTTTTTTTATTTATTTTTTTTTATTTTTTATACCTGGCTACTGAAAATAGTCATATCGTGGGTTTAACCGGTAATTTTATCGAGATTGAAACAAAACTTCATTACTTTTATGGAGAAATTCGTAAAATTTGATATCAGATATAATAGAAGATGTTACGCGAATCAATACAATTCTAGAATTGTATCAAACTTTTTTAAATAAAAATTAAATAGCAATAGAACTGTAGATGACGTAATTTAATCAAATTAAAAATAAATTTACATATATGGATATTTGCCTATGTATTCGTAGATTTTTTTAGAAATATTTACCGATTATATATATTTATATATATTAATTAATGACGTAAATTGAAAAGAAACTTTGGTAAATTTTTTAAAAAATGTATTGTCAAATTAAAAGTTAAATTGGTCTATAATAATCCTAGTCATTCATTAATAGCTTCGTCCTATTATAATAATAACATTTTGACATTTCACTTTAAATATTTTCCCCTAAATGAACGATAATTTCAAATCGTTTACTCTATAAACGTGTTTTATAAGACAGAGACCTTAAAGACAGAATCGAATCTAAACATTTTTACATGAATCTGTGGTTCGAATCCCTCGAGAGCATTTTCTGCGGATAATATTTATTTACATGTTACATTCGTACATTGCTAGTCCATTTAAATATAACCTCTGCTTGAATTATCATTAAGAAGTATAAAGGATATATGATAATATGTTTGCACTCTAATGATTTTGTGTATACGTGTATGAATATGTAGTGGATATATATATTCAGGATTTATGGTGAGGGAATATACTATGAATAAATTAAAAAACAATTGCGATTTTAAAAAGTAATCACTCAATTTGAAAGTAATTTCACTATTAAGAAAAATAGGCAATCATAAAATATATTTTTTAGCAATTTAAACATGCGTTATTACAATTGAAAGAAGAGATCGGTAGACAAAAACACAAAATTAAATAAGTCATGTAATCGTTTAGTAACGTGCCCTTCGTTTTCTATGGTTGCCATAATAGTAACCGCTATCGCTATTTCCGCTGTTTCCACTGTTGTGATCGTAATCAACACTTGAACTGTGCGTTTGGATGTGTTGATAATGTGGATGTTTTACAATTTCGTAAGATGTTTTATTATACTCTATGAAAAAATTAACAATATCAGATATTAACAATCCATTAGTTAATATTATTATTATAAAATAATTTAATTAATAATAATTTAATTATGATAAAATTTATAAACTTCAATGAACTTATGTTTCGCGTATAATACAATATTATCTTTAATATCATAATACTAAATTTGAATTTATAAATTTTTACAATAATATAATTGTATATCAATCTTACCCAATGATTTGACTAAGGCAAGAGCAGTTGCAACTAGTAGTGCCGCTTTTGCTAATATTAATGCTTTAGTAGATATTATTGTTACTGCGTAAATCACGAAGTAAAGTATGGTTGCTTTAGTCATACTCCCAAGTATCAGAAAAATATTTCCGTAGCCTTTTTTCATCTTTCCCTTTTTTCCTCTTCCTAAAAATTAAGTGAGAAATTTATGAAATCACCCGAAATAAAGTTCAGTCTTTAGTTAATTCGATTTACTAAATTTTGTAATATTTTAATTAATGTACGATATATTGTTATTATTATAATATAAAATTTCTGTACGTTAGAAATTCAAATTAATTTTTAATAACTAAAGAATTGACTAATTATCTTTTAAAATGCCATATAAACATATGAAATATTGCTGTAAAATTAATTTTCATAAAGTAATCGAATAGTCTCTAAATACATGTATATTGTAGAATTTTTTATGAAGTTGAGTTCTATGTTAAAATATTGTAGGCACAAATGATCCGAGGTTATGATAATAAATAAAAAAATTATACAATAATATATGTTATATTATTGTATAATAAAAGTACCAGCTTCTCCGTTACGAAATATTAAAGAGCATTAAGGCATTATGTTTAAAAAATTCATGAAATATAATATCTATGAACCCTTAAAAAATATATTATTTTTTCATAATTAGAATAATATTTTATTTTACATATTATATTGCATTATACATTATTACAACTCTTTTTATTGTTAATATTTTCGCGTATAATCGTTGAAGATGTATTGCTTTTAATTTTTACTTAAATTACTAACGTAAATGGAAATTGATATCTTTTAAATTTCTTTATCATTTTCCCTTTAATATTGTATTTTAATATAATTTTGTAACTAAGCTTGATTACGATGTTATATATAGAATTAAATTGAAAGTAAGTTTAAAACTGAATTTAACCTTTTAACTAAAACAAATCATATTTAACTTTATAAAATTATTAAAAAAAAAAAAAATGTATGAAGAATTCGAGATTTCTCAATATTGAATATTAATAGTAAAAATACCCTCTTCAATGGCGTTTTTATCATCATTATTATTCTCCAATTGGGTTTCAACTTTTTTAAGCTCCGAACTGTAGGATCTCCTGCGGAGCAGGAGGTTCAACTGATTTGCACATGCAAAACTTTTGCAACCATTGATATCCGTTGAATCACTATTACGTACTTTGCGGATTATTCGTCTTAAGTCAATATTTTCTCCATTAGTCGTTACCGCCAACTGCGAGATGGCTAACAATAATAATACAACACACCTGAGTAGCATACTTGAAGCAGACTGGCTTTATTCCCGTATGAGCATTTTTATTTATATTCTTTACATACGCTTACAATTAGATTAAATGAGGAGCAGAGCTGGAGTAAATAATGCTCATGCTATAAATAAGGGTAAAATATGGTAGTTACGTGCATCTATGCATCATATAGAGCGTGAATTGGTCGAAACAAATGAGTCTGCGTGCGAAGGATGCGTATCAATTAAACATTCGTACGTTCTTTTTGTATCTCAGCGTCGATTCGCTAACTAGTTTAGGTAAGTAACTAAGAGCCACTGGGATTTTTCATCCATGCGGTGTGCATATGTATTTAATTTAATATAATAAATTCTCCACCATTTATCCAGCGGGATTTAACTAACGCTTATGGAAACATATAAACGTCTAATATACGTCTCAACAAAGTACAGTTTAGTCAAAAGCGGCTCGGAATAAATAAACTGTTTAAATAGAACGTAAGTATACATGAATGATATGACTTGTAGCATTATATCATTCTCGTAATTACTAAATTTTTTGTATTTAATTGTCAAGAAATTATTTGTTACAAATAAAAATAACAAATAAAATTCATTTATTGTCGTAATTATATACACGCTTACAGACACATATATGTATAATATGCATGAAAATGAACTTTTTAATTTTCCGTTTTGATTAGTTTTTTCTTGATTATAATAAATTAGAGCTTGATAATGTACATAAATTTATAATTTATTTTGCATAAGCATACACAGTTTAATATTCCAAACGTCTATTTATGATAGAGTAACAATTCCAAAGTGTGTTGCTGCACGTATTTTTCTTTTTTTTCATTCAAGTCGGTCAACAGAGGCATCTACGAAGAATTTCGTATTTATTATGAACATATGGAAAATGCAATGCTTTTGATTTTAAAGCGGAAACAAGTACTTCGTACCAGAAAAGCTTACTTAAGCACATTGTTCAATTAATTAAGAAGAATGGAAAAGTTTAATTAGTAAAGAATTAGGGAAATAAGATTAATTGCAAGAATTAAGGGATTAGACACGCCTATTATAAATACGATTGTCTATAATAAGCTGTTTTCCTTACACCGTTCCAACAATTCAATTAATTTGACATGCCTTGAGTGATAATTTAAGCCTCGCAGGATAACGCGGATTCACTTTAAAAGTAAAAATTAAAATTTAGAATAAAGCGCTTACACCGTCTTTATTACAGAATTTACGATTACGTTAAAATCTTTACGAGCTCTTAATATCAAATAAATAGTTCAATCAGAATCTGACAACAATACTTAAATATTCTTTCATTGTATATAAGATTAACAATTATTAATGGCCCAAGTAAACAAAGTTATTGGTTGATAGTTAAAAGGCAAAGCGTAGAATGCCTGTAAATAAATTATTTATAATATTTATCGTAATGAATGGAGATATGATAAAGTAAACGTATTGACGTTGGCAAAGAATCGTAAACTCAATGGCGAGAGGATTGCTAAATAAGAAATGGTATTTTCTACGTATAGACGAAGGCAAGTGCATCGAATGCAAGTGCATACACATGGCGTCGGGTGCTCGTGAACTGACAATATAAACTGAGGTTGTGGTGTTATATACCAACAAAAGCTGGTCTCGGATATATATATATATATATATATATATATATATTCGGATGAAAGGGGCTTTCTAGTTTTAGAATTGAAAAAATTGTAATTAGAGTGAGGAAGCTGCGAGCAGGTGGAAGGTTAAATGGCTAAGGAAAATCACGTACACTCGTACGACGCTCGTGGCCAATCCAGTTCCGCTTTTCATGCTTATGCGCGATCACGTATCGCGCGGCGTCCCGAGCCTCTTTCCATGAATTTCGTCTCCCACGAAATACTTGTGATCATCTTTCATCGGTACTTGGGGAGGAAAGTGGAAAACTGGGACTAAAAATTCGAGAGGTGTTTGTCAGTGCTTTATGTGTCACTGGGCCGTCGCATTCTCAATGCGCACGTACTTCTCACACTCTCACACTCTCACACTCTCATGCGCTCTCTCGGTGCGCCCCTCCGCCTTTCCGTGTGCAAAGCGTGACACGCCATACGAGAGGACCGAAGGTCAAGGTGCAAGATACTATCACTCGCTTTACCCGTAACCTTGACCATTACCTCTGTTGCATCGTGAATTGTAAGCGTGATTCCTGCGTAGCTGCCTGTCTCGCTCTCCCCCTTCTCCCCCCCCCTCTCCCTCGCTGGCGCCACTCTCTCGCTCTCTCTCTCTCTCTCTCTCTCTCTCTCTCTCTCTCTCTCTCTCTCTGATATTCACCTTCTCGCTCTCACAGCATGCGTGTCTTAGAATAATTTATCTGGCTTTCTCCGTATATTGTTGTATTTTATTCTACATGCAGTAACATATTCTAGTATAAATCTATTTAATAAGCACACCATTCTTCCTTAGCTCAAATTTATTTAACACGCTCTCTATCGACCCTACACATTTTAAATACATAGACAAGATTCAGATATTGTAAAATTAAACAAATTCCTATATTAAATACTTACAACTAACTCAACATTTTAACAAATTTTATTATTATTATTATTATTATTATTTTTATTATTTCATTTAATATTTGTTAAATTTTGTTAAATTATCAGAATTATTAAGAAAAACTCGAACTTTTTGCAATATAGCTAATGATATTTTGTTAATGTATATTTGAAGAAGGCGTCAACAATATGACAATTTCATAAATTCATGGTCCTCGTTTGGTATATTATAATTTTTCTATATCAATAAACGATCAATAAACCTCTTCAATTGAGAAAAATTAATCGGAACGTTATTTCGTCTGTTTGACATAGACGCGACAATATTTATCTCTGAACTCAATTTCTTAACAGTGCTGTTCATACATTTAAAGTCACCTAGTTGGCTAGTCTTTAGTTTTCCTTCTATGTTGATAAGTTTTTACTATGCAATACAAAAGAACTTGGATTTTATACTTCGGATGTTTCACTTTTTTTTTACTTTGTTAATTTTCTTATGTTTGTATAATATCTCTAAAACGCAGTATAGTAATTCGAGAACAAAAATGGTCTTTTTCTTTTAATAAGGATTAATAAACGAATTGAATTAGAAATATAGAAGATTTAAAATCCTCGTAACTGTTTAAACAAAACAAAGCGGAAATAAGTACAGATAAAAACAAATATCAGGCAATAAATTTCAAAATACGCGTGTCTTTATTTAGAGATGGAAATGAACTTTAGCGTATCGTAGCATAAAATTTTCTTCAGGAATTCGCATTTTTACTCACTTACTAACGATTATACAACTATAAAAAATGTTAGTAAAGATACACGTATTTATTTACATTTTTACGTACACCATAAATAGATTATAAATAATAGATAAATATAGATTTAATTGAATTCTAGTAATGCATATTTATTTATAATAAAATTAGAAAGTTTGTGAACGCACAAATATTAGTAAATGAAATTGACGCAAATTTTTTTTTTTTTTTTATAAACATACTTTTAAATTATTATTAATAAATTAATTTACAAATTGTTATAATTTTAATTATATATTTCATTATGTATAATGAAAATTTGTAATAATTTATAAAAATATAAAAATCGATGAAATTGTAAGTTCAAGAATTAGTTAACTATTCAATAACGGTTCTTTTTTTTAACTGTTTAAATTGAGTTTGGTTAAATATAGACATTTTACAGGTATAAATTACACAGTAATTTTACTTTTGCCTATGCGGAATTCATCAAGTTTAATTATCAGTTACACTAATCATCCATAATCTTAAGTAATCAATACTTTTAAGCATTAGAGTAATCACCATTGAGTTTTCTAATTGGAAATGGTGTAAGCTTTTATCTTTAATGTTAGTGCTCCATTAAATTTTCTTGTTATACAATTATTAATTATTATGGAGTATAACAATCGCTAAAATATAATTTTTATGTTGAATATAATTAATTCAATTAAGACCCTCACGTTTTAACAATTTTCAATGTATAAACATTTTTTTAACTTTATTTTTACACTATAGATGAAAATAAAGTAATAGCTGTATAATGCATTTATATTTATAGCTAAAAAAGAATTCATATTGATGAAGAAGTTGGAATTTGATAAATTGCAAGTATAAAATAAATAGTGAAATTCTGCTACTTTTGCAGAGATGTATAACTACCAAATCTATAAAACTTTTCTCTTAGCTAGTTTTATTCGAAACACTTATGTTAAAAGGTCACGAAGGTTCAAAAGGCCAAGCGATGTACTAATGAGATCCGATATCCATCTTTTACTGCTCCTGTTATTCTTCCACAGTTCTAAATCTCATTTACTCTCCCACTTTTCACCTTTCATTTCTCTTTCGGCGCGTTATTATCTCTTTCTTAAGAACAAAATATTTTTAATATACAACTATTCTAAGCTCTTTTTACTGGGAATTTTTTCATTTTATTTATTTTTTATTGGATAGATGTAATAGTGCACGTGTAATTAAATACAAGGTAGGAAAATATAGTAAATACAAAGAATTGCTAGAGAGGTTAGAAATATCGGAAGGATATTTCGATTATGTGATCTAAATTATTTCTAGCCTTTATAATATATTAACACTATAAATGTCATAGAATAATGTTAATTTTACAATATAATACTTGACTCAGAGTTAAAATAAATAATAGTCAAATCGTTAATTACAATATGTGCGATATGTGCACCGTGCATTTGATGATTGAAATACATTTGTCAGAAAATAAGATTATATATATTCTGTTATACAAATAGCATATTACAATACTTTTTTATAAAATATTAAAATATTATTATAGAGTTAATACATTTTTTTCGAGGTGTAAATTGTACGATTAAAATTTTCATTGGTTAAAATAAATTAAATGTAATTTTATTAATATGAAATAATAGTATGACTAGCGTATAAGGAAACATGATGACTGGTAAGTTAATAGTGACGATGTAGCATGGACAACGATACAAGTCAATACATATAAGTAAATGTAATTTATTATTTTGAATGAATCTTCAATTATGAAAAGCCTTGTATTTAACTAGCAATATAAATATGTATATATAACTGTTAATTTGTAAATAGAGAAAATGACGATTGTTTTTGATCCCGAGAAAACACAGAATGGATTAATAAAGGTGCAATGATAAAATAGAATGAGGATGATGATGATGATGATGATGATGGTAAAATGGGATGAATATAAAGATTATATATAAAGATGCATTGGCTGATATTAGTTAATCGGCCTCTCTTCGGTTAACGATAAATAGTAATGAAATTTAGTAGGACAGAACATACTGATGATTGTGTATAGAGTGTATATGGGTATGGAGGTAGAATTAAAGGCAGATAGCAGTACCCTGGACATAAATTAATGTTTAGAATGGGGCAGAAATTGCAGGAAGGCAGCATGCGCTCCCAATTCGTTTGAGGAAGAGAAAGGAGGAGAGGATTGGAGAAAACGTTGGTATGGCCAAGATAGCTCAGCCCCCTTGGAGTCTTTTTTTCGCGGCTTCCTGATTTTCTGATATGCGCTTATTCGATATCCTTGCAAGCCTGAGTGTGGGTCTCTGTGTCAAGAAGGTCGCATCTGAGCGCGCACTATGAGAATCCCATCAAGCGACGACCCTCTCCTCCGATCCACCGGTCTCCAATAGCCGACGTCCTTCGATGCTCCTCTCCCGCAAAGACTTTTACTCTTCCGTCCTTCTCGCTCTACTCTAATGAGATGAGTTTGGGATCACGAGAAGATTAGTCGGGACTCTCCTTCTTCTCAACAGACACGTGAATGTCTTAAGGAAGAAATGAATTGAACGAAGAGAGTAGAGAGCGAGCGTACCTTACCTTTTGCTCCACTCTATGCGTATAAACTCCTCTACGTGGGAGAGAATCTTGGCTGGCTCATCCCCTTACCTTCGGCCTCGCTCATATATAGCAGCCCGCGAGAATAGCTCGAACGCCAGTCTTCTCCTAGAGGATACACGAATCGCCGGCTCGTGTCTAGTCCTCGCAAATTATTTTATAAATTATTATTATTATTATTATTATTCTGACGTCGTTACGATCAGCTGCATCGCCATCCTATCTGCCATGGGCTTGAGGAAGTGTTTGTTTATTATCGGGTTGGCGTGTCTGGCCGCGAGCGAAGAGGACAGTAGTGGACTTTTAGACAGGGGCTACCGAGCCGCGTACCGGATCTACGAGGATTGCCAGCAGCGGAACATCGGCGTCTCGGCTTGTCTCAAGAAGAAGGCCATAACCTTCTTCGACAGACTCGGGAGGATCGAGAACCTGCCCATAGCCGAGAACCTTGAGCTTATAAAAGTGCCGGGGGCCGAGCTCGAGCTCAGCAGGAACATCTCTGACGTCGAAGCGACCTTGGGTAGGACCAACGGAGCATCCAGGGACGAGGTCCTCAACGACATCCTCCTCGAGCGTATTTCGTCGCTGATGAATAGCTTCAACGTTCAGATCCAGCTCCCCAAGACCTCGGCTATCGATCTGAAAAGATCCATGGAAGAAGGTCGTGGTAAAATGAAGAAAATGATGGGCATGATGATGATGGGTATGGCCATGAAAATGGCAGCCCTGATACCAATAGCCATGGGGGTGCTATTTTTACTGGCCGGAAAAGCTCTCATTATTAGTAAAATTGCCCTCGTCCTATCGATGATTATTGGTTTGAAAAAACTCCTTTCGCAAAAGCAAGGAGGTGGCGACCACGGACATGGATGGCAATCTGGTGGCAGTGGCAGCGGTGGCGGTGGCGGTGGATGGGACAGGAGTCTCAAGGCTTTGGACATTGATTCCACTGACCAAGACAGGGAATACGCCCACAGTCTCGCTTATGGGACTGCCAAACAACAATAGGAGTTACGGAAGCCGGGACTCGCGACCAGGAACTCTTCTACTGTATTAGCGCCCTTCATCATATCAACGCGGTTTCATATTCAACGGATCAACAATGACTTTACTTACGGGACTAAAATTCTTGACTGATCGACCGAGGGCTTTATTATACAAACGTGATATTTTTTCAAACACAACTTTTACTCAGTCCAATCAAACATTCTGTAAGACAAAATAACCTATAAATGTGCCAATTTTACTCATTTCTTTCATCTTGTATTTACTCTAATATCGTTCTTTTTTCTTTTCTTACATAGATTGAACATGAATTAAATTTAACTTCTTCATTGATTGCATTTAGTATTTAAAATTTTAAAACACTCCAAGAATGTTCGAATGTTCTTATCAATCGACATATTTATTTTATGCAAAGAATAACATTTTCATTTTGGAGAAATTAACACTCTACCCTTTAATTCATTACTTAGAACAGAAACAAACATGTATTTCTAAAAACATTAGTATATAATTATATTATTTGGAATTATTCCGTAATACAACATAAAATAGTCAGTTTCTATCAATACATTATTACGAACTTTGCAGTAATAGTTTTTTTTACAAAAATAGACACGATTTTTATGGCTTCCTTTCAAATTGGCATTACTACTCAGTATATAGAAAAATCTTTATTTATATTTACATATAAATAAATATATATATATATATATATATAATAATAATAATAATTACTAGCTTATTTCTAACAGACATCGCTTTAATTATTGAAATTATGTCCAATACGATACAGATAGTAATTGTGAATACATGACTGATTATAAGTTGTAATAACGGAAAAATTAATATCATATGCCTTGAAATGAATTTATAATAACAAAATTTATTATTTTCGCAATCTCTAGTTAATTATATAATAAATTATGCCAAACAGTAAGTTGTTGTATACCTATATAAACAAACATGTCGCTTTTTATAATTTAATTAAGTATATTCTTTTATAAGATATATTATTATTCATATATGTAATTTATTAATTTATAACTATTAATGTAATCCACGTATGTAAATTAGATATATTTCTACTACTCTATATTTTACGACTCTATTTTTTCTGTTTATTTTTATTCTTTTTTATACATTGTTCCAACTAATTTGAAATTTCACGTATATTTTAAATGAAGAAGAGAGGAAAATTAAAACTTTATATAATCTTTATTTACAGAGTAATGCTCAAATAATTTACATCTTTCAGATTTGTACATTAACATAATAAGTACTTGATTTCAACAAGTAGTATGGTTATAAGAATTAAGTAAGACTCAAGAGAGTACATTTAATTATAGTCCTTATAAAATGGCATTTTAAATTATAGACTAATTTATTTATTTTATTTATTTGTTAAGTAATTTCAATAATTATACCGATGTAAGCCTTTAAAATATTATAATACATTATAATTATAAAATAAATAGCCTTAAACCAGATAAATAAAGTAAACAATGTTTTATTGCATCTTTTCTCGGTTTTATGTACCCTTTTTTTTATCGATCTCGCTAATGTTACAATTAAATGGCAGAAGTTGTTGTTAATAGTGCTGATGATCGAGACCAAGTACTGCGGCGAAGAGAGCGTAAAAGAATCCAGCGAGAGCCGTAGTGAACTTAAAAAGGATGAGTGTACCTACGAACGACGGTATTAGGAACATGAACTTGAGCGTGTATGCCATTACAATAGCCAATAGCGTTCGATTCATTTGTTTTAACTTCTTTTTCATCCCTCGTTCTTGTCCTGTTAATCATATAACCAACTTATTTTGTATTATCTACTCCTACTACTACTAGTAGCACTACTACTACTTCAATATTATTTTTTTTTTTTATTCCTACTATTATTATTATTATTACTATTACTATTACTATTATTATTACTATTATTAATATTGCTATTACTATGTCGTAATCATCATTAATTATCATCAATATTTATATAAACTTTCATTTTAACTTTAAAACTTTTGGAACATTAATATCAATTCTTTGACATAAAATATTAGAAATCATCATAAATAATTATTATAATTTACTTTGATGTATTTATTGTAGAATTTGTCGATAATCAGTAAATTTTGTTATTAATACTTTAAAAATTGTATCTACAATATTATGAATAAAAAAAAAACGATCATTTAAATAATTATTTTTAAATTCTCAGATAAATAAATATTTTATTTAATTATTAAATTATTTTCGTTACTATATTATAGAAAAATAATATTCTACAATTATTCTTGGAACAAAATAGACATTTTTTATAATTATATTTATAGAAATTCAGTTGTTACTTGATAATATTGTTTTATTCTTTAATTTTTTTCCTATATCTAATGGATCCACCATATACAATTTTTATTATTAATTTTTTAAATAAATTAACTTTGCATTTTATTAATTGCTTAAAAGTATTAAAAATACCTCTAATATTGAATATATATATATATAAGTATTTTTAGGAATCATATGAAAAAGTCTTTTATTAAACATTATAATTGAAATAATTATGATTTAGCATTTAAAATTTAATAAATTTAGAGTAATTATTACATTCAACATATTATAGAGCTACGTTTAATATATTATATGTACAACAAGATTATCTATTCTTGTTAATATTATACAACTTAATTTTGACTATAAATTGAGTAAAAAATTAAAATAAGGATTATTCATAAAATTTGTTTTATAATAAACGTTGAATTAAGTATAAGTGATTATTTATCAGAGAACAAATGATATTTTAAAGGTCCATTTCCATATTTTAATAAAATAATCGACCAACTTCTACTTACATATTTAGATGAATATAAATAAATTTAATTTAACTTCGATATATGATTTAATATTAATATAAATAAGAAGTGCTTTAAATAAATATTTTTATATTTATATATATATAATATTTATGAAAACTATAATTTTGTGAATATAATAAAGATGTGGGTGAAATTATAAATATATTTTTTCTTATTTTAATAAATCGATTACAATTCTATATACAATTCTTATTTGACGTGATTCTCTTAATACTTTACAAAAAATATTACTTGGCTATTTTCCAATTATTACTTCTGCGAATAATTTATTTAAAAAATTTTCTAGTAATTGCTTAGATATAAAATCATTTGATCTATCAGTCATATGTTATAATTTTCACGTAAATTTTTAACTGTCGGATCTTCAAAAATTTAACATATCCATGCAATATTTAAATACCAAATTATTATAATAAGATATCGTCAGTGAGAATAATACTGAAGGCGAATTTAACGACAATAATAATAATAATTGGATACGGTATTAAGAAACACATTTATTATATTTATTATTAGTATTTTATGTATAAATAATGTGTGGTTATATATATATATATATATATATAAATTAAAAAAAAAAAACTTTTATTATATACGTTGCATAAAAAATGTAAAACTAACCTGCAGAATCAACTTTCGGTACATTATAAAAGTTATAATTTTTCTGTCGAACTGTAGTTCCATTAAAAAATTCATCCAGAAATAATTTGTTCTGATAAATTATCTGTAACAAAGCTTTTTCGATAATGTCCTGGACGACATTGAACTTACTTAGCGATAAAATTGAAGCTTTAGCTTTATACTTGGATAGCAAAATTATGTATAGCAGGACTAGATTTACGATTGATAGTCTCATATTCTCTTCTTTTCTTGGCTCTTTTCTTTCTTCTTGAATAAATCTTATATCATTACAGATGAATAATTGTCCATTGAGAGAAGGAATTACTTTGTCGATCGCTTATTTCACATGATAAGAGAAGTTATATTATTCTTAGTGTCAGTCATGCGTAATTCTAGACTACGGGCGATATTACGTTACAGACAAACAAAAAGACAGAGAGAGAGAGAGAGAGAGAGAGAGAGAGAGAGAGAGAGAGAGAGAGAGAAGAGAGACAGAGAGAGAGAGAGAGAGAGAAAGGGTTAAAAAAAAAAAAAAAAAAGAATTGTAAAAAGCTACGTTGCTGCAGAGCGCTTAGAGACAAGTGCAGGATAAATCGAATGGCCTGGCGAGCGGCGCGACGAACGACCAGGAACTAAGCGGTCCGGTCTCGATTCCTTGGACAACCCGAGTTTCCATCGTACCTGCGGCACGCTTCAGTTGTTAGGAAAATCGACAGGCTAGAAAAAATTAGCTTCCAAGATTATTATACGTACAGCACTCGAGAACTTCTCTATATATGTTACGCTTAAATATAATATCAACTTCGATCATCCTCTCCCTACTTTTCTCTATTTTCCTTTCCTCGACTCTGGGGTGGCAATCGAGACCTATGCATTTGTGGTTAACAAGTTCATTGTAAAACTTCAAAAAGCTAATCGCTCGGAATCCTCGGCAACCTTACCACTCCCCACCTACATATATTTAACCCAACTGCGCGAATTCAATTATTCTCAATATATTCTCGGATCCTACTCATAATTCTCTGTATTCGATACATATTCTGAAATTCGATATTATTTATATTCAATTACAACAATGCAATTCCGTTTTATTATTTACACATTGTAAAGTCTTAAATATCTATTTAATCAATATTTTGATTAAATATTCTTTGAGATCGATGATGATTTGAGCGACTATGCGTTCATAATAGAAGACTAGTTATTATATTTTATAGTACTAATGGTAAGTAATGCAATAATGCAAGAAATGCATACACAATTAACAATATCATTAATATATTATATATATATATATATACATGAAAAATCTTTTAATGAGAAAATTTCGTAAAAAATAGAATGAAATAATCAAGAAATTTATTTTCCCATAGAATAATGAACTGTGCTTGATCTACGAGTATAATCGAAAATAATATATAGAAATGATTGTATTAACTGTATAATATTACGTACTTTCATGGACACCTGTATTATTCAATTCTTTTTGAATGAATGCTAAAAACAAAAAGAGTACAGTTTCGGTAAGTATTTTTTCGGCTTTTAGTTTAAATAGTCTGAAGATAGTTATTTTTGTCTCTAATTGCTTTCAATATTAATAACTAGATTGCATGACGTTCTCAATTTTAAAGATATCTGCCAATTATTATTGGCTTATTATACACAAGAAATGCCGATAAATTTCAATCAAGTAGAAAATTATTTCTCACTGTCAGCTATCTTTTAAAGGTGAAACTAGAAAACAGACGAGTGAAATCGTTCATATGTAAAAGATAATACAAGTTTAACTGATATTTTTTCTTATTTTATATTTCGTATAAGTAATTCATAATACATTTCAACAAGTAAAATATTTTATTATTTATAAGATACGCTAAAAGTTCTTTATATTTACTTCTAGAATTTCCAATATTAATTTTGTTGTCCAATATTATTTATAAATAACTTGTTAATAGATCAATACGCACGTATAAACATTGTTATGTATTTGTAAATCCGTTTTATATCAAAAGTACTGAATTATATGAATTATATCTGAAATTTTGTATCTTATAGATGTTTCAAATTTATTACGAAATGTCTGGATAAAAAATATTTTAACTGAAAATTTCAAATTCAAGTAAGTTATTCATGTATTACGGAAATATGGTTTCATTTGACAATCATATAAATAATAATTTATATATATATATATATTTTATATATATTGTACTCGGAGGATTTTAGAATAATAAATTTTTTATAAGAATCTATGAAAAACAAAACTTACAAGGGATGTAATATCATCATCACATGGATCGATGAATAATAAGATTGCGGTGAGTGAATTATATTGCTTTAGATTATGGTCTAATAATCATATTATAGTTCTTATTATATTTTGTAATTATTATATTTTAAATAGCTGTTTTTTCAACTTCGTTGCATCCAAAGGAATTAATATGCATATTCCGAAAACTGATATCTTTAATAATTTATTAAAATAAAAAACATTTCTTAGCGAATTAATTAATTTTTTTATAATTATATTAAGTTCGTTTTGATTTCAAGAATTTTCAAATAATGATTTTATAATAATTTATAGATAATAAATTTTAAACGTTTATTTAAATCTTTCTCTTAAATATTTAGAATTCAGTCAACATTTAGTTAAAATAGAATATAGTTAAAAATTTTCTTCTAATTAATTTGAGCTTAATAAAAACATTTATAAAAAGCTTTGAAAATGTGAGAAATTCGAGTTATAAGATTGTTTTGAAAGTATTACAGAATAATATTTATGAAAAGATAGTTAAATCAGGGAAGTATATTAATTTATTGGTATAATTGAAATATTCTATTTTATAAATAAAATGTTATTTTCAACTTTTTCTCATTCATAGGAAATACAGAAATGTTAACAATATTCGTAATAACTGTAAATATATAATTTACGCTTGACCTGAATTTAAATATAATTATATATTTCGATTGTTTATGAATTCATGAATAGCAGATGTAGAAATATTTTATAAAGAAGATGCGTCATTAATAAAATCACATTTAGTAAGGTAAATTATTCGTACCATAAAATAAAGGCAAGATTTACTTCTGTTCCTTAAGTTGCAACCTAGATAATGAGATTGAATATTTGAAATTATTATAAATAATAATAAATTGACTGAGAAATCTAAATAAGTGAGTTTCTTAAGATATTACATGAAAGTTCATATTTAGATTATATCTTTATACTTGACGGCTTCATCTAATCGGATCATTAGGTATTTTCAGATGAAACGTTTTCACAAATTTTACAATACTTATCGCTGGAAAATGGGAAATTCAATATCAAATCATTGGATTTTTTGTTTTCTTTACCACATACTCATTGTTGTTTTTAATATACATTCAATTACGTTTTATTATCATGAAATATTTTATATATTTGTAGGATTCAGCTATATTTTAGTTTTTATACATGTTATAAAAGTCTATGTAATTAACTTTTCTATTTCATTAGTGGCACTTATTAACAATTAGTTTTAATAACTATTTTTTATTCGAAAGGTTTAATATTCTATATTTTCTAAAAGAACGTCGTGAAATATTAAACATATTTAATGATATCTTATATTCTAGATTTAATTAAAAAGTGTAGCATCAAAACATATATTCAAAACTATTAGCAATATAATTTACAAATTAATCTATTCCGTATTGAAAAACTAAAAATGAAATATTTTTATAATTGCGAATAAAGGTTTTAATAATAACTGTTATTAGTTATTTATCTTAAGCTGCATATTATTGGCATTTGAATTGAAATGTGGTTATGTACGAAATCAGGTTTTACATTGATAAGAGAATAAATATCTAGGATCGATATAAATGGGTTCTCGAGGAATATAATAAAATATTCGATATTATGAAAAATGGAACAGAGGGAATTACGTGTCTAAATGTTTTTACCTTTATGGCGAGGTAGAGTTATTCACATACACGCTTACCAATTCGGAAAAAAGCAAAGTATCTCATCATTGCGGTTTCTTGTTTATGGCTTAGTGCACAATAATAATTATTATGTCGGAGCCAATGGTTGCACTTGATTCACCCAACGCTTCATTTCGTTCTCACTAACTGTGGATGAGAAGGAAATCTCACCTGATGATTACAGACATGAATAAGAATATTCTCATCAATATGATCGTACAAATGGAACAACGGTGTAACTCATTCATGTCATCTATCAGTAAACATTTTCATAATAAAATCATTGAAAGTAAACAGATCACTACTAATTCGGATGACTGCTAATATTATTTACAAATTTTTAAAGAATCAACAATTTTTTATTTCATTTTTACAAACTACGAATTCTTTATCGAGTTGTAAATAATTTTTATGACAACAATTCATAATTTCTCGTTTATATAAATTTCTCGTTTATATAAACAGTTATAAATATAAAATTTTGTAATACTATTTAATATCCAATACAATTACCTACATGTATTAGAGTTTTTCCTGTAATTTTTCTGTAATATATAATTTAATAAATATTGATAAATTCAAGTAATTCTACCTAATAAAAAATAAATAATAATAAGCTACTAACAGAATATTAACATTTTTTAATTATGCAACCCAATTAGATATATTAATAACATGATGATCATATTATGACTTTGAATAAGTATAGCCTACAATTTTTTTCTCATAAGAAGAATTATTTATATTTTTATTTACGTTTTACCTTGGATCTAAATACGTAATTTCTATTAAAATAATCATCTTTAAATAGAAATATTACATTATAAAAGTAATAAATAGAGAAATTAATCATTGAATTAATTAATTTCATAAATTTATTAAAAAATACTATTATATATGAATTCAGATTGGATACTATATAAGAAAATTATTTTGTCGAATTCAAAAAACTTAAATAAAAATAATATTAAATTTATTAAATGGTGCTTAGGAAATTAAAAGAAATTTATAGATATGAACATCCGCAAAAATTGTTCACGGTTGCAATAGAATTCTTCATATAAATTTATGATATAATAAATTTATTATAAATTAAATAAAATAAGCTTATTAAATAAGGGACAATAAGAAATTGATAATCAATGCAAAAAAACCGTAGATCGTAATAGTACGGCAAGTAGGTTGTATCAACGATAATGAGAATGTTGGGAAAGTTACATACAGGAAACTATAAGCTCTATGGCATAGAAAAATGGAGATCGAAAAAATTGACAGAAAAAATAATCCTATTTGGTATATTTAATATGCAATACCATAAACTATTATAATACGTGCATTTTGATCATTGGTTTATATATACGTATACATTAATAGAATTTAAATATGAAAATTAAAATTTAAATATTAAAATATGAAATTTTTAAATCTAAAAGCTTATAAATTCTTAATTCTAGATTATCTTCTTAATTATAATATATTATAATATATAATATATTATACGTCGTCTTTTATTAAATTTTCTTGTTCCAATTTTATCAATGAAATAACAAAATTATATTTTATTCAACCCACATCTCATGAACCAGTTTAAATGTGAAACTAAATAATTTCGAGCTCTTTAATTTTTTAGACAATATCTAATTATTATTTTTTTATAAATAAATTTATTTTGAACAAAACTTTTACTATATTCGTAATAATTAAAAAAAAGTATATTATTACATACCATTATTAATTTGTTAAAAAAAATTACTTTGAAATAATACTTTAATATACATTTAAATAAATGTATTTAAATTTAAATGAATGAATGAATGAATATGTTTATGAAATAAGAAGACTTAGGATATTAAATGAAATTCATAAACTATAGAAATTAAAAATTTTCTTCTAATTAATCATGACTAAGTTTTTAAAATAATTATGTTTCATAAAAAAAATATCTTCGTCTAGAACATTGAACGACAAATATTTTTAAATTGTTTAGGATTTCATTATTAATATTAATTAATCAAATTTTCTTGTTATATATATATTATTTGATTATTATATATATATATATGTGTGTGTGTGTGTGCGTGTGTGCATGTGTGTGTTATTATGAAAAGGCAGATATCTCTTTTTTAGCCGTAGAAGCAATAATTCATTTATATTTGTAGGCGTAGTAGAAATAACTGTGTATAATAAATGAAAATGCGTTTAAAAAACTGTTAAGTGAGTAATGATCGATGATGCGTAACTGATAAAATTTAAACTGTTACACATAAACTGTAGAAGTGTAGCAATACCTGTTTCAGTACTGAAGATAATAACATTTGCGACGTCAAACTAACAAGTATTGATATTTTAATTGTATGCCAATCAACTCTATACAATTTCATGAAATTTTTTGTATCATCAATCATAATATAAATGAATCGTAAAATAAATTTCATTGATTCTCCCACGAAAATAAATTTTCTTGCAAAAATATAATCTTTAATTGAAATATTCTGAATAAAAAATTAATAATAATGAAATGAAATTTAATAATACAATGTAAATTAATACATAATCAATAATAAGGCAACAACAACAGATTTTATTTTATGCAATTTATTTGTTTTAGATAAATCATTCTAAGAATACGTTTGTCTTATGTATAGAAAACCTATAATTTATACTGATCTTTTATTTATGTTCTCATTCATTTTTAATTTTTATTGAATTCTTTAAGGTTATTATTCTTAATAGATTATAGATTGCAGTAGTGTGTGAAGTACGATTGTTGTAGAAATAGCTACGAAGTTATAAGATTTTTAAGCTACACAAATAAATTATGCAGATGTTAATGGTTTTGAATAAATTAATTTCAAATAAGTTTTTGATATACTTTAAAAGGAATTCAGTCAAATATAAGTAAGAATATCAGGTATTTGTACTCGAGTGTAAGCATCTATTTGGTTCCACAAGCACGATTATATATTAAAAGTAAAAATAATAGATAATTACAGTCTACTATACGCAGTATTGATATATAATGATATGCCGATGCCTTGGTTTTGGAATTTTAAAAAGAAGCTTAATTCAGTTTTAAGATATGAAAAGCCAGCAAAAGCTTATAGATAAACATTTGGCCGGGAATAAATGAAAAATAACGATCGATCTTGGTTTTACGAGTAGTTGTATAGAATGAAAATCAAAGGAAGCATTCAAAGCAATGGTGAGAATCGAGAGAAATGGTGAAACGTGCTCGGAAGTACGGCTCCGTGCGAGCGCGGTCGTAATTAATATACACCCTTTTAACGAGTTGGCATAAGGTGAACGAGGATCGCGAGAGAGGGTGAAGAAGAAGAAGAAGAAGAAGAAGGAGAAGAAGAAGAAGAAGAAGAAGAAGAAGAAGAAGAAGAAGAACAGAGAGATAGAAGAACTGACGCGCGAGTCGTGCGCGTCGCAAGTAGCCGATGGCCAATAAGGAGCAGAGAGCGGCGCAGTGCGTATGCCGTCGACAGGAAGAAACGGCGTCCGAAGAGGAACTTTCGTCACGCGTCAGTACCATGTTAGATGAGGAGGGCTCCTTCCTCCAGCAGTTTTCACGGATGTGCTATATAAACTAATTTACTGGCGGAGCAGCCTGACCAGTTCTCGTCGTCTTGTCTCCACAACCGTTTCTATCTCGACTCCTCACTTATACTTCATGAACACTTTTAATCGTAGTTTACCTCTTATTACCCTGACTAATGCCCTCTTGGAAAATGGCCCTTCCTAACTCCTATATGAGCTTCATTATTTAATCGTTATTTAGACGTAAACCTACGCATGAGGTCGTAGTGACGTTAATTATTAAGACAAGTGATAGCTTATCAGCAAGTGATTTTACCATTTGTGCTCATAAAACTAGGCTTCACTTCTCATTACAACTGAGAAGATAATTTCCGAATGAGGTGAAGATGATGTTAAAGTTAATTATATATTTAATGCTACTCGTCACTATATCTACGAGCTTGGACGAAAAGGTATTAAAGTTTAAGAGAAGCAAGCTGGTCTCCAATAATCAAGATAATATGATGAGGAGCTTTAATTGGTTAGGTCACAGGCTTATAGATAATAATATTTATCACTTGTTCATCCCTTACGAACAGACAACAACCATCGAAGGTACATAAAACATAAACAAAATTAATTGATTTTCATTTATTCAGACAATTTATGCATTAATGTTATTTCTCACGTACATCTATCTATTTGACTAAATTATATTCGTTGTAATATAAATTATACATATACTTGCTTTTATTTATTAATAAGGGCGACGATATAACCATATAAGATACTAAAAATATCCACGAATACAATTTACAATTAAAAACATAAGAAACGCAAATTTTGAACATTCTACTTTAAGTATAGGCATGCAATATAAAATTAATACTAAACGTCTGTTTAAAAAAAACTTGAACCTATAATAAGCAAAAAAAATTTAAATTCAATGGGGAAGGAGTTATGATTTTTTTTTTTTTTTTTTTTTAAGTCACGTAAGAATTTTTTAATTAAAATAAAAAGTTAAAAGTAATTCTACGCACAGTGGCTGAAATAACCATTTTAATAAGTATATTTGAATTACAGGTCGAAAACGTAAGAAGTTGAAGTTAAATAAGTACGTATTTCCTCTAATCATTGGATTCCTCCTTATAAAATCAGCGATATTGCCGTTGGCTCTAAAGGCTTTGGCGATTCTTAGTGGAAAAGCGGTCGTACTTAGTTTGATGAGCTTAATTTTGGCTGCCATTGTCGGACTTCGAACCGTTGCGGCCGGAAGTGGATCGCATGCGCAGAACAAAGTCGATTTATTATCAACATATAAAAGAAAAGATATGTTGGAGTACGCCGATCCGACTGAGGATTATCCCTACAGATATTATACCGACCCTATAAAAAGAAAAAATAATTTCTAACGCTTTATTTATTTGTACTTAATTATTTAATTAAATGATTCACCAGTGTTGTATATCATTTATTTTAACCAATTCTGAAACACTTCTTGTAGAATTGAACTTATGAATCAAAATTATTATATAATTTATTCTAAATTAATAGATAACATTAAAGTAACAAACAATATAGGTATTTTTTAGTTTTTAAGCATAAATAAACAATATAATAATAGGGATATAAAAAAAAGTAAGTGAAAAGAATGTACAATAGAAAATTGATATAATTATTAATTACGTAATAATTATATGTCCCGATTAAATTTCAAAGTGTTCATGTACTTACTCAATGACGTGTTATTAAATATTCTTATCTAATTTAATACTGAAATGTAATTTTTTACTTATTAATGCAAACGATATACCGTAAGATACAAAAAAATTAATTTCAATATCCGAAACAATATCAAAATATTCAGAAATTGGATAAACCACATTAAAAGTAAACAGACATTTCAAGTAGATTGCAATTTCTTATAGACGCGGTAAGTTTTAATAATTTATATATTAATTAAAAATTAAATGCAGATCTATAAAAGAAATTATCTATGTATATATATATATATATACATCTTTAGTAAGTAGTGCACCACATGGTAATAGTTTTATTTTTATCCCTGTAAAGTTATGAGAAGTAAATCTATTTATGTAATTAAAATATATGCGTATATAATGTATACGTATCGCACACCAAGTAAATTTAAGTTTTCTTTATTGACGCTTCTTTTTTTTTCTGTTGCTTTTTCTAATCGTTAAACTATAATGAAAGTTCTAAAGTGATTATTTTGTGAGTACGTATTAAATCTTAACGAATTCTCTTATACGAAGTCTCTTGTTAATTCGTAAACATGGCCGTCAAGAGCTTGAATATGATCAAATAAGCTTACGAATCCAAAACATTGAGTCAGTTGAAGATTTCAAATGAGGCAAGAATCTCTTAAGAAGATTTTTAACGATAATCCAAAACATTGCGTTCTGAAATTGGAGTTCATGCACACATGATCAATTAACTCACAAACAACTTATTTTAAAGTAAGTGGTAACCGGTAAACAAATTCGAATGCTCTACATATCATAATACTTTACTAATTAATATCTAATTAATAACCATACAAACTACGTATTAGTGGCTTATGAACTAAAAATTCAAATATTACCAGTAATTTAAAAAATTAATGACATTATTTAAATAAATTAATAGAATGTATTTTATACATCTTTATTATTTTTTATTGTTTGTTTAAAAATATTGCACTATATTTGATATGAATATTATGAATGATAAGATACATTACAAAACCTCAATATTATATTTGGAAATTAAGAAAATATTTATATTAGTTTATATAAATAAATTTTTTAAATTTACAATATTAATGAATATCAGTACATTAAGATTTTCATGTATATTATAGATTTCATTTAATCGACTATTATTATTAATAAAAAAAATATATGCACTAATTTATAAAAACAGAAAATTATATAAAATTTAATTTAACAGTTAATTATAATTGCCTTATATAAAATGCATATAGTTATTACGCATATGTTTATTATTCATTTGTAAAGTTTTGGTAAGATATATTTTCAATTGTTCCAATGATCGCAATTATAATAATGTATAATATATACTTATTAAATAATGAATAAAAGGTTAAAATAATTAAATATAAATTTGTGGTAAGTACGTAAAAAATTAATATGCTTTTTCTTATGTAAATACTTGTATATAAAATGGGTTTCAAATTAAAAATATAATTAGAAAAATAAACAAAGTTTTATCCAGATGTTTTTATATAACTCAACTGTTATAAACAATTTAATAACTCATATAAATACAAATAATTTAATACTAAGTAACTTTGAGTAGTTCATAAAATTTTTTTAATTTTATGTTTACTTCAAATCCTTTCCGAATAACTCATCAAAAAATAATAATTTATTTAAATAAAGTAAAAACTGGAATACGAACTTATTAGAAAATCAAATATTTACCTACAAATTTTATTAATTTTTATTATATATTTAAAGAGAGAATTTAACATGAAATATCGAGATTTTACAAATGAAAATGTTATCATACGAATGTATGTATTTTACGTATAATATAATTGTCTATGCGCTTAATCGTTTGGTTATTTAAAAAAAAAAAATTGAAATGTAAATGATAACTAATTAGCATGTAATTGACAATAATATGAATATATTCAAGATATATTGTACATGCGTAATTTAAAACCTCAAGTTTAAAATTATATACGTCTTAAGATGTAGGATTAGTAATAAATAACGTTAAACGGGATGGTTAAAAAAAACTAGCCCGAGAATCTCTAAATATAAACCTAATATCAGGATTATGATTCGGAATTAAGGAATTATTATTATATAAAATTTCAAAACTAGCGTCATTTGTATTCCCTGTTCCGTCTGCATTCATAATATATTATACTAATGCAAAAGAACAATGAGTATATAATCTGTTTGTCCTTATGCTAATTTACATGTAAGTATAAATGACGCCAATACATATATAAATCATTCTTTAGAATTTCTCCGATTAACATGTGCCAGCTTTCTTTATCTATGCATATTAACTTATACCTGGTATTTACGAGCCACTTTCCATTTTCTGAGATCTACTTTATTCATTGTTTACTTGTAAGCGCACGTACAGAAGTACAGTTAAATCGTTTTTATAGTTTCAACGTTTACCTTTGAAAGAGTGAATCAGGAATTTTAATTTATCAATTTAACTTCTATTATGAGTCTGTATTCTCACGGTTAATTTATTTGCATAAATTATTCTTAGCTATATTTTAAAGCGCATATTTAATTCTAATAAATAATAAAATTGAAACTTTTTTTTCATGGCAAAAAATTTCAATAAATTGGATATTACTACAAATATTTTCATACGATCATTTATACCACATAAAAATGTTATTATATTATTATCATAAAATTATTACTCTGTATATTACCCATCAAATTTGTAAAATAGGAATAATTTATATTTTAATATTAAGTTCAGATATATGTTAAAAAATGTCATACGTAAAGTAAAAAGGTTTAACTGTAGCAATTTTTAAATATAAATAAATTAGAATAAACATTAACTTTTTTCCTTCGTTAATAATTAATCTTCATTAGCCAGGGCTAATTTTTAATAGTTATTAAAAAATAGAGTTGGAAAAGGTATTACTTAAATTATTCGTATAACTTTCCATTTTTAAAATACAGAGCCAAAAGTATATTGCATTATTTCCCTTGCTTTATTACATGCTGATGGAAAGGGGGTCGTGGAAAGGGAGAGGGGAGATACCCGAAAATACCGATACGTTAAAACAAATTATACCGTTAAAAAGAGGACATGTTTCGAGAGCTGCATACTGTTAAATATTTAAAGTGAATACATCTGGGATAAAATACAATGAATGTAGAAAATACAACCACAAATGTTTTAGAAAGTTACTTTTTTTCTTATTACATTATTTTAATAATTATTATTATAAATTATTACGTTCTCATAAAATTTTCGAATTTACTAATTCGATAATATTTAGTTGTAATAATATGTTATTGTAACGATAAGTATTAGTTGTATCGTTGTAGTAATATTTAATGAAAATAGATGATTCGTATATATTTTATTATATTTCAACAAATTCCGTAGATATTCTGAGAAATTAACAAAGTTTTCTTAAACATCCGAATTGGTATTTGAATTCCGTATAAAATTATAACGTTAGAAGAAAATCTTTAATCATTTATTGATTTATTTATTTATTTATTTATTTTTATACAGATGTGTTACTAGGATCTTAAATTTTAAAAATATGTTAATAACTTATAGAAAAATAAGCGAAAAATGTAATATCATTTACTTTTTTGTTGCAAAAGTAATTCTTATTCTATTTATAAACTTAAATTTTATTTTTAATGAATTATTTTCAAAATTCTGTTTTTAAATTTTCTTCAAGGCAAAACTTTTATTATTTGCAACTTCATGGACTGAATCTTTGGGTAAAATATTTTGTAATTTGTAAAATTATATTTGTTATTTAAAATTTATTTTAAAAATCATTTAATCCTCAAATACCAAATACTTCAAATCAATTAAATAAATTAGTGAGAATTATTATAGAAGAAACAGTAATAAATCTCTTCTGTTATAAAAATGAGAGTCTACGATTCCTTCGGAAATATGGCTTTTTTTTTTAAAAAAGAACGATTAGGCCCACATCTACGTACCGTTATGGATCTAGAATTAGAGAAATATTTAAATTCGAAATTGGGGTAGTCAAGTATTAATTTATAAAACGACTATAAATATGTCAATAAATAGATATACATAATTTTATTTTAAATCCAAAATTATTTAAGATATATTTCATTTATTTAATAATATATTTAATTTAATAATTATCCTATAATATCCAGTTATGTATGAATGTCTTTGATAAATGATATTCGTAATTAATTAATATTTTTATTATTTATTACCTATAAATGACCGAAAAGATTAAGGTTTCCCGATAGCAAATTTTTTTAACATTTAAAAACAGTTAAATTATATCCAACTAATTACTTACGCTCATTTATGTAATGTAAAATTATCAAAATGTCAAATATTTTACAAGGATAAGTGTCGATAAGGATATTGTTACCGTTGAATGAAATTCTTGATTATTTAATAATGCGGAAATGAAAAAATCCGAAGCGTTAATCAAATAATATCGCTAGAAAAACGTTAGAACTACTGGTAAAATTACGTAAGGGAGAAATTTTTCTCTAGGTCAAGGCAAACTTCTGAACTTTTCGAATGAAAGGGCTATGTCAAGAGCTGCATCCGTCCTCATTTTTTTTTGTTTTTTTTTTTTTTGAAGAAATCTACTGTGGAGAAAATTATTTACGCAGAATAAATCGCTTGTGTACGTCAAAATACACATTTTCAATCATACGGTATTCGAATTCTTTTTGAATGAGCGATTGTTTACTTTAAACGTTTTTTACCTCAATACATTCACGTATCAATTATCATGTCTACATAAGAATCATAAGGTCTTTATTTTATTATAAATGGATAATTACCTTATGTAACTCATTATCGTAGATATTAAATAATAATCTGCCATTACATTGAAATGAAATGTAAATATCAATAAGGGATTCCTTAATTACTATTAGCAGTAACGATTTTCAGTAAATACAATTACACAATATATCATGTCGATTATATTTTTTACTATAAAATTTCGAATAATAAATATGAGGAAATAAATAAATTTAAAATTGAAATAAAATTACTTTGAATATTTAGGTGTAGGTATTTCAAATTCTTAATATACTTATATTATGGGTAATATGAAACTTTTTTTTTTATTATAAATCGTTCCAATTGGTTTGATTTAAAATCGGTAAACTACTGAACATTTGGGCGTATACGAAAAAAGGTAAACACCTTTTATTTAAAAACTGATATAAGCGTAGTAAAATAATATGAGAATTGCATAAAATATTTATAAAGCTGCTTGTGCAAATTATAAAATTATAAAACGAAAATTCATTCACAAATACGAGTCACATAATTATCCTTCTGCCAAAAAGTATTACAACTTTTTTTTTATTTTACTAAAAGTAACAATACTACAAATATATAAATATTTAATTTCTTATTGGGATGATAATAGAGAATATGTTTTAACTTTAATAAATAGGCTAAAAGTTTATTTTATATCATTTATTAATTATTTACATGGTTATAAATTCATACGTGCACACGCGTATACTTTTGTATAGGTACATGTATAGTTAAATAAAATATTGTAGCAGTATTGCTCAGTATAATAATATAAAATGAATTTAAATAATGTAAATTAAGGAGCTTTTTCTTAACAATATAAGTTTGTCTTTAGCTTAAATCTAAATACTTAAAATTCATTATTTAAATAATTTCACTGATATTTTTATCTCTTCAAGTATCTTTGAGAAAGTGTATAGTATGTGCGCATTAGAAGATCTAAAACTTTTAACGCGACAAATTTTGTTTCTATCTAAACCACAAAAGTAAAAATTGTGGTTACAGGCGCGGTTGAAGGATTCCTAAGTTTCTTAAGACCGAGGCAGATGAAATAGCGTTCCCTATATATGAATAGAACGGAGCCGTATATAAACGAGGAAGGAAAAAAAACCCACACACACACAAAACGATTTGTCCATTCCTCCCTCTCTGCCATTCTTTTATCTTTCGCGGTCATTTTGACACCTCGTACATTGTTTCTGAGAAGTGTCGGCATGTGTGGCAGCTTTAGCATTTTCTGACTGTATTTAGCCACTTTCAAAAATTAAAACGCGTTCAGCATTAATTTATTTTGAAGAAAATATTATTAATAATATATATATATATATATAATGCGTCTTTGGTGTCCGATGCTTTTCATTGGCGTTTTCTTCTCACAGTACATTATTTTCCATGCTTTTAAAATTTACAAGTTGATAATATTTTTACCACAAAAAGATAATGTATTCAATGCTTAATGAAAATTAATAGCTTATGCCACGGTAATATCCCGCTACTGCCCAAAACAATTATTTAACGCTTTATTTCCTAGGCTTATATAAATAATGTTTGGGCTACTCTGCATGAGATAATGTAATTTATTTGAGTAAACTAATTTTAATTACACAGAGCTCAAGAAATGTATTAGTATATATAATAAAGTACTTGACATTCAATTTCTAGTTTATTTACTCAGTCGAGGCACTTAAAGTTATCGAAAATGTATTTAAATATTTGAGGTCAGAACGCTTCTCTTGTGTATTAAAATATTCAATTTAAAAAATCTTTTAAAATTTGAGACAAATTCCGAGTCTCTAACTGTTTCGGTTCAAACATTAACTATAGAAAAGGAAATTACTTCTCATAATTACCAGATAAGTACGAGTATGAATATTTATATTTTTCAAAATTCAACAATATGATTTAAATTAATGGTTTCACTTAATTTTTCAGTACGTACACTAAGTACATTGGCAAAAAAAAAAATAAAAAAAAAATACGAAACAGGATAAGCTGAAATACTTTTGATAAAATTGTTGAAATCGTAAAATAGATGAAATAAAAAAAGGAAGCTGCGAATCGAACGAACGAACGAGCGAACGAACGGACGAACGAACGGCTGTCTATGAGTTAGAGATTGTCGATAATGTCGCGCCATGATTAAAGAATCGAATTTTAAGGAGAATAGGCGAAAGGATATGACTAGAGCCAGGAATCGAGAGGAATGTAAAGATAAAAATAGATGGTGGTGGTGGTGATGGTGATGGTGGTGATGGTTGGTCGGGAGTATTGGTTCGATTGAGCAGACAATCGGCCGGGTGTCGTTTTCTCATGCTCCTGTGATTATTTAAAAAATTATGAAAGAAAGTTACAGACTCCGAAGATGACGCGCGCAGCGCCTCGTCAGAAACGTGTATGTCGTGCCGGCTCGAGTAGAGGGGGTACGAAGCGTATGTACGTACCAACAAAGGAGAAGTCGCGCCTATAAAGATTGAAGCTTCGGCCAGGGCCAGGTCAGACTTGGCTCCGAAAAATTTGTAAGACGCGCGCGCGCAACTACTGCTCCAGCTGACACCCATCGGCACTCGCACTTCGTCTCTTATATGCTGCTGCTTTCCCTGCATACGTCGACCAGGTGATACAAGTTACTACGAGCCTCGCTTACGACTCCCACTTGCATTATATACATACATATAATACGTATACATAAACAAGTGACTATCTACGTGTGCTTATATCTAATTCAAATTCTCTGAATCATTTATAACAATATAATCAACCGCTTCATTTCTCCGATTTTATTTGCATTATCCACTAATCGCATTAGCAGCTTACGACCGAGGCAAGCTCGACGTTCAAAAAACATTTTCACTCGGACATTTTATTTGAAATCTCGGACCGTCGTCAAGTGTTTTTTACCGGCAAAGTGTTCTTTGATCGATCATTTTCCATCCGTCTCTCGCTATTTTCTCTTCGGTCACAAATTAAACTTCACAATCAAAGTTCGCAACATCCATCGTTTTTTTTTTTCTTATTTTTTTTATTTATTGCTGCTGCTGGATTCGAATTTCTTTTTTCACGAATCGAGATCAGGTATGCGAAGGCGTGGATTCTATGCGAAAGCTTTAAATACTTTTAAAAATTGTCCCTTCTTCTTGTGAGACTAGTTAAACAATTAGCGTTCACCGATTAAGAATTTAACATTTGCTTCCTCTTTTTGAATAGTTAAATTCTACGGCTCAAGACAAACTACCTTCAAAATGTACCGGTGCATAGCATTTGCTTTGTTAGTCGCAACGGCGTTAGCGATACCGACAGATAAAAGCGAATCCACCACGTCGGTGGAGAAGTTTGACTGCTTCCAGAATGAAGACGACATGCTTAGTTGCATGACTGTAAAACTCGTTAGTTCCCTCGATAGAGCTGCAAGGTCCGCCGATCTTAACATCATCGATGGAATCACTTTCGTTAGAGACACGCCATGTAAGTTCTTTATTTATTATTCATATCTTAATTCATAGGAACTTTTAATTACATCGTATTAACTTGAAAATTATATAGTATAATTTTATACAATAAAACGAAAGTGCATTAAAATAACAGTTTCAATAATTTTTCAAGTACTCGATTCTGAAGAGAAAAAAAAAATTTGCAAAATTTATACAATTATACCTGTGTTGCATCTTTCTCTAATAATACGTCATTTTTAATAACATGTATATTAAAAAATATTACAATTGTTTCATAGGCGGATTTTTTCAGTATATAAAAAAGCATAAAAATGAATTATTCATTAAAATTTTTATTAAAAAACAATAAATTGTAAATTGTTACAATTTTTATTTTACCCCAGATATTCGAATATATTCCAGAGTAAATTAAAATTTTCAATAATGATGCCGATCGAGTGAAATATCATTTCATCTTTAGTGGATGATCTATTCGTATCTTATAGAAATTGTAATTAATATTCTCTCAATATATTTTCACTTTTAGTTGAGCGTAATGGAAAGTCTCTGAAGCCCGAGAAAGAAGTACTAACTGAATTACCTCGTGATGCGGCTGATAGAACCTTAGAATTAGCTAAAATGCTTTATGAATCTGCAGTATCATTTTTTAAGAGCCATAGCTTGAAGATTAACGTTTCCGAAGGTTCAATGTCCCGTGCTTTAGTCGAAGGTATGAAAATTTACATAATTTTCTCATATTCATTCTAATTAATTTAAATTTAAAAACTTTTTATTATTTATGAGATAAGATATATAAGTATTATAAATAATAAAAAATAATTGATCACTTAATAATTGCCTACCTATAATAAATTATTATGCAAAAAACAATTGTTTGAAAAATAATTTTATAAAAAAATATAAGTATATCTAATATAATAAAACTATAAATATAATTAATATTATATTGATGAAAATCTTTATTTACTTACATAAAAAATATTAGCGTCGACAAATAATTAATTATATAAATAATTAATGTACACAAAGATAATTTATTTACGACTGTTAATATCCTTTTAATAACCTTTGATTCATAGAAAAAGTAGTTTTTAGTTTAAACAAGCCGTTTCATTATATAATATATATCCTAAGTAATTGAAATTCTACTAGGGGATCAAAATAAGGATAACTACATTTACCCGAGATACTAACTATTTAAAGTAATGTCGAAAGTACCAAATTGTTTCTGGAATGACAATGAACGTTAATTCTTATATAAGCAGTATCAATGGACAGTAAACTTCTTTTCAGTCTGTTCGGATTAGTCATTCATTCTATCCTTTCGATATTTCCCAGGAATGAATATTTAAATTTTTTTAGCCATTTTATTTATAGGCTTCGAAATAATTTAAACTTATTTGTAATTACCATCTTTTTGAGCAATTATTTAATAAGCAATTATTTTTTATACAATAAAATAACAATAATAACCATTAGCACATAATTTATAATGAACGATTATCTTAAATCTTGAGTCTTTTAATCGAATGATATTATTAAAATTGATGTATTGACTAAACGAATATCTTTAAAAACCTATAAAATGCGATGAAAAATAAATGGTTAATGTGAACAGGCCGCGCCAAGATAAAAAAGATGATCTTGCCATTGATTGCTGCGGCTGGGATAAAAATTTTCGCTCTGGTCCCGATTCTCGTGGGAGGCCTCGCCCTCCTCATTGTGAAAGCCCTTTTCGTCGGCAAGATCGCGCTCCTCATTGCCGGGATCCTGGCCTTCCAACGGCTATTCAGCAGTTCCGCCGGCTCGATTGGCAGCAGCGTCGGGGGCTTCGGCAGCAACATATTCAACAAGAGCCCCCAGGGCTCGTGGTACGACGGCAGCCAGAGCTGGTCGAGCGCCTCGGCTAACCAAGGTCAAGGATATTACAGGAGCTTCAATGACGCGGTCGATGCCCAATCCTTAGCTTATTCGGCCCAAACCCCGAGCTCCAGCGATGCCAATTAATTGTAACATTTATTTATTAATTGCCGCTCCGCCTTAATTCTAGACTACCTCGAAAACAACAACGTTATCGATTCTAATAAAAGTCTATTGTTTATCTTGTTTAATTGAGCCGAACCCACTAATAGTCTAATAGTATTAATGATGAAAAAAGATTTATCATGTGAAATGAACATTTTAGACACGGATCAAACCTCATGCAATATTTATGATCATTATGAAATAGTTTATTTATAAAGCAAAAAATATACTTATATTTATTTATGTGTAGTGACTCTATAAGGCCATATCATTAAAATAGATTATTTATTATTTACATCATGATTATTATTTAATTTTGGAATAATAATTAGAAATATAATGATAATTTGAAATTCTGTAATAATTTATTTAAAAACTAAATGTCTTCCCTAAAATAATGATTTTATAATTATGTAGTAGCAATTACATAAATAATTAATGTAATATACATGTGTATATAAAACCTTAAAATATAATGATGCAATCATTTATTATTTATATACCAAATACCAAAAACGTGTATGATATTTCATATGCATTTATTTCCATTCATTCAACGAGACGATCGGTTACGTGTACTCGAATTACAGATTTTACGATAATATCTTAAAATCACGAGATCAAGGAAAATAATAACAGCTTGTGCATTCATAAGCGATAGTGTAGAGAGAGAGCGAGAGAGAGATATCGTGAGAGAGAGCGTGCATGGGGGGGGGGGAAATTGCTTGTTGATTCTACATGTAACCGCCCGTCTTATTTATTACCAAGGCACATTGAAACTATTCGTAGCATTATTACAAGTCATTGATTCATAATGCTTTATTAATCCACCTCATATGTACTTCTCTTCGATTTCTTATTGATCGTCGAATTTAATCTCATTTAATCTCATTTAATTTCATTTAATCTCATCTTTGGATTTGCTAGTTGTCAACTCAGTTCTCTTTGGACATAGACTCACTTTAAAATGTTAATATTTAGAGAAAATTCAAATTCGTTCGATAACAATTTTATGCAAATTCATTTCTTCTTATCTATATTTTTAGATTCTTAGATTATAGCCGAATTATATTAAATAATTTTGTTTTTCTATCCTAAGCTAGCTAAATAAAAAATCTATCTTACAATTGATATATTCATTATTGTAGAGTTTATGTTTTTTCCGATATTTAATGAGGTTAACGACCTTTATGTCTTAAACTGTATTATCTTCATTACTGGCTATTCAACTATTTTTATCTTTTTTTTTTAATTTTTAACGTCTGTAGACTTTATCAGACGATTCTAATATAATACAATACAATAGTATAAATTTTGTATGCAAGTAATTTCTATAAATTTTTAATACGAAATAGTAAATTATGCAGTTGATGAAAACATTCGGGTATTCATGATACTCTTATATTTATATATTCATATTTTTAAATTATATATTATAATGATCATTTATTTTTATTTATATCATTTTACTGTATTAAAATGTCTGTCTATTTATATCCTTATAAATAATATATTGATAAATTTGTGGTC
Source organism: Ceratosolen fusciceps (assembly GCA_018883505.1). NCBI lineage: Eukaryota > Metazoa > Arthropoda > Insecta > Hymenoptera > Agaonidae > Ceratosolen > Ceratosolen fusciceps. The sequence continues at coordinate 661,441 of RCIC01000041.1, forward strand.
TAAATAAACAATATTTGATTAATAAATAAGTATAATTTATTTATTGTAAATAATGAAATAGTTATCCTGTTCCAAATTTATAATAATTTGTATAAAATTCATTGGCATTTAAAAATCAAATTAAATACATTGACATATGAACAAAATTCTTTTTATACGCATTTTAATATTTACTAAGAAATATTCATATGATACAAAATCGTGTACGTAAAGATGCTTTAATGGATATTTTATAAGGCACGCAAATTATATATAAATTTATCATTTGCATAATTTTATAAAAACATTTGAGCACTTTTATATAAGAGCTAAGAAAACGATACTTGATTTATAATATGTTATATTTTACAAATATATTATTCTTACTTCCTTTCCAATTTATTTGTTTAAATAGTAAGATAATTGATTGATATGTATTATCAATTGGCTAACATTGAGTATAATACTTAGAATCTCGTATCTTGTACGAGAATTAATAATTAATCATAATTAATTAATAGATAGTGAATGTATATATTGTACATAAGATAATAAAAAAAATCTAATCAATATTATTTGATGAAGGAATTATAAAAATAACGTTAAACAAGCACTATGCTATTCTCATCAAATAAATATTGAGCTTTCGACTTTGTCCTCGAGGCGAATACACTCGAAAGTGAATCTCAATAAAAGGAAAAACAATCAAAAGTCATTTGTAATGCTTGGGGAGCTCTTCATGACATATAAAAGTACAGTAAGAGAATTAAAATTCTGAGCACAACGTTGTTACCAATAGCTGCCAAATAGTTCAGCGTTGTATTTAGCCCCACTTTATATACCACGATGTATGACTGATGTCTCTGACTATTGATATAAAAGAAAAAAAGCGGACGGCTGCTAAAAGTTGTTGATAGTAATGCAAAGACTTCGGTTCGATCTTGCACTGCCACTCAAATCATTGCATTAAAATATCATTTATCTTTTATCTTTTATGTGTAATAATTAGAATTTATTTAAAATGCTCGGTTATAATACATTCATCATCGGGAGATTCGTATGTGGCATTTCCCTCATACTTCCGGTATTTGCGAGCCCCGTAAAGTCACTAGAGTCTGTAAACGGACGAACGAAAGAAATGGAAGATAAATTAACGTCGATTGTCAATGAAGCGAATCAGAGGAGTTTTATTCCAATTTACGGAGATATGATAAGTTTAGAGAAGGTAACCGAGGAGAACAAAATGTTCCAAGGCAATAAGGAAGAATCAGATCTCCTTATGAGAAAAATCGAGGAGTTTTTAAACAACCACAAGTTCCAAATTAGATTTCCCAGTGACGGTTCGTCAGCTGATTATTTTGGCAGAGCCTTGGGACAAAGAACTTTTGCTTTTAAACTGAAAAATCTTGTAAATAGCCCTTCCGAAGGTAAGCAGTTCTATAATATACTTTATTTACTTTATTTTTTAAGTTATCGTGATCAAATTACATATTAAACATATTGTTTTTACTATGTAAGAGACTATAAAGATTAAAAAGTTAGTAATTCATATAATAAATTATAATTATATGTAATATTTTATTTTGCAAATTATTTAATTAGATCATATTAATCCGTTCATCATATATTTATTGAAATCAATTACATGTCTTTCACTATTCTCTTTAACATTATTAAATGCTATTTATTATTGAAATAATAGAATAAAATATTTGATAAAATCGGTAAAACTTACTAAAACTTTCATCGTCCACTCTAAATACTTATTTCAATATAATTTTGGCTTATTCATTTTTATTTAGCATTAATATGAATATTTAATGCAAGACTGAACCATACAGGTTTTAACAATAATTAATGTAAGTTAATAAATATTTAATATAATAAATCTGTAGGAGTTAATGTATTTTATCGTATAAGATTAAATAATCATTAATAAAACAATATAATGTCGTAATAAAAAGATATAAGTTAAAAATAAATTCTTTGTTCTTATACTCAATTAATATCATTAATATTAACTAAATCAAAATAATAATTATGAATTATTTATTTTAGGAAAGCATTTTTAGCATAGTTTTTTAAATAATATAATTAATGTATATTTTCTATTAAACAAATAATTTTTCATCAAGATATAAATTTATTTGTAATAAGAAAAATGATAATTGAGTGGGATAAATTTCATTTGGAGCATTTCTTAAACGTAATTCAATAATTACTACAGATATTAGTTACTTCTGGCAAATTAGAATAATGGAAGATTCTTGCAATCTTAAGTAAAATTTAGTTAATACTATAAAAATATAATTTATTTTCTCTATTTCCTCTTAATATAAACATATTATATTAACGATAATATTGCTAGATCTTTATATTTATAATTATTAGTATTTCTATTTTTTGTTTATTTTCTGCTATTTATAATTAATTGCTAATAAAAAAAAGAAAATAGATATTTTATTGGAGAAAAATAAATAAATAAATAAATAATCCATGTAATGAATTCGTATAGAATTAGAAAATAGAATATTACAAAAAATTATACGAAAAATTATAAGCATAGAATGTATTTATAAGTAAATGTCATTCCTTAAGATTCACAAATAGCATAATAGATTTTTTTCGTTAAAGATTATGTTCGACATAAGATTTTAGCGAGATTTATTATTTCGTATTTGTAAAAATTTATATTCAAGTGGACTAAGAAGTATTTTTCTTGAACCAATTTAAACATTGAAAATTAAAATTAATAAAAAGTTAGCGAAATGAAACACTTTAAAGAATCAGTGATGGCTTGTTAATGTAAGAGAGCAGCGGTATGCCCGTGGTTCAATGAGTCAGTGCTGTGTACGGACGGCAAGTGCAGAAACATCTCGTGCATCGCATAAACTTATAGTGATGCTTCATTTCATCGATCAGCGAATGGGATGAAAGTAGGCTTACCGCTCGGTATCCAATTGGCTATCATTAACTAGGCCAACAACATTCAAATTTTCTTCTCTTATATTCTTCTCCTACTTTTTCCGAATTCTTATATTTACTTTCTTTTCTTCAATAAAAACGATAATTCTATTCGCTCAAAAATTTCTACGCCATTTGTCGCATTCATTATTTATACTACTTACATTTTTTATGGATTTTTATAGGACTAAAATATACCAAACTTTTTTATATTTGCTATAAACAACTACGTCTAGTAAAACAAATTTAACTGTATTCTCCCGGTTTCTATAAGTTTTACTTTAATAAAACTAATTTACAATAATTCTTTATATTTATTTATCTTTATATATATGTAATAATATTTTAGCGAGGTGCTGTTATGTACTTAAAACTTCTCTTCGATTTTTAATAATTAACATTTACAATCAGAGATTGATCATTGATTGAGAATAAAAAATTTTAAAATTGGAATTGCAATGGTTTACTATTCATTTTCAATAATAAACCGTAAATAGACATTCAATCATTTTTGTCTTTAATTTAATTGGCAAGATAAAATATTTTTCTTGTCTTAAATATATTTGTTAAAAATACAAGAATTATTTTTGTTTTATCAGTAGAAAAATAATTATTAACGCTTTATAGTAAATACTTTATATAAAAGAAAATAATATTTCTGACTTTATATAAAAATTTATAGATTTTTAGTGAACATTAAAAACCCGTTGATGCGCTTTTAAAATTTTCATTCATGTTACAGACATATTCTGACTCGAGTCAGAATATTTTACATAATATTTAAATAATATTGAAGTTTCAATTAAATTAAATTTTATAACTAATTTATTAAGAATCTTTGTTAGTCAATGAAATTAATTGATAAATAATAAATATTTAATTTAAAAATTAAAGGAAACACGAACTGGTTATTTAAATTGGTTTTTCCTTTTAGAAAAAATAAAAATTAGTGTACAGTATAAGAAAAATGTAGAAGAACAAAAACATAAGGTAAAATAGCCTTTACTATAGTTTTGAGTACATTAAGCAGTAAGTAATCCCTGCTACTTCCTACATCCAAGTATTCAGACGTCGTATGGAGGTCGTCTTCTTCATTCTATTTATATATACGAACGTATATATGGACATATAGAAATATAGGTAGCAAAAGGGATAGGTAAAGGATGTTTTGGGTATTTGGAAGAAAAATATTTGTAAGGAAAGAAGGAAATGGTAGAGACAGAGTAAATCAATTTGGACTCGAAGTGAGGACTCAACCATAAAGAAAGTAGGCTCGAGAATACGTAAGATTGGATTCGTGTAAGCTTTTTACCTTTCTTTCATCTTTTCCCCTTCCTCCTCGTATTCTTCTTTGTCTTTAACATCTTTACTTATTGGAAATATAAGTATTGCTCGAGGACGACCCCATTTTACCGAATTTTTTCGAACCCGTCCAACAACACGTTATGGTACATTTCGGTCGTAGTATTCCGAAGAGAACTACTTTCTCTTCTAAGGGATTTAGCTGAAATATCTTTATGGCAATAATGCCTTTCGGCTTTCGAGCCAATGAGCTTTCACTGAGCGAGGAATTTATAACGTTATTTTATTAATGAAATATCAACAACGATAATAAGTTTTTTTTTTTCTTTAAGAAGCCCATACATAAATGACTTATTATTTTATATGGCATTTACTTAGGGAGTATATTGTACTGGATAATTGATATAAGAAATAATTCGTAAAATAAATCACTTTATAAAAATATTGTTTCGTTTTATTAATACATAATACATATTAAGAGCAAGTAATCAATAATGTTAAAAGAAAAAGAGAGAATAAGTAATTGTTAAGAAATTAGGGAATCTAAATTATGTTATGTTTTTATTTAATTATAGCAAGAACGAAGCTAAAGCGAATAGTTCTTCCCATTTTGCTGGCGTTAAAACTCAAAGCAATTATAGTCCTTCCGATCATGATCACTCTAATCGGTCTCATTGGCATCAAGGGTCTTGGGGCAGGTCTTCTGGCCCTTTTACTTTCAGCTGCAGTAGCACTCAAGGCTCTCCTGACACCGTCCTCTTATTCGCCACGTATAAGCTTTATCAAGCCTCATGACTTCCATCATGACTACTGGCACCACTCTCAAGAACTGGTTAATCAGCCTTATCGGGCCTGGACCCCAGAGGTCAGCGTCGATCCCGAATACAGTCCTTACCAGAACATTTCGTAAATCGGCCTGACTCAGTCAGTATAATACGAATTATCGTATCAAAGCATCTTGCGACTCTTCATCCCATCACACAGATCATCAAACTTTCATCGCCAAGCATAATTGCACATACATAATTAACTTTATATTAAATTATTTAATTTCCTATCACTACTTTTAGAATATTTATTACGAATATGTACCTTCTTATATTTCTTTCTATGTACTTAATTATAACAAATTTCTTTTTCCGTCATAAGACGTCGTCCTCGAAAAAAAAGCTTCAGATAGCTATAATTATGTATTATAGAATATGTAAATGTAAACATGTATTAAGAAATTACAAAAACTTCAAAAACTTCTGTAAACTAAGTAAATTATGTTTTGATATTAACAGTATTAGATTGTAAAATTATTCTTTTTCGTTCAGTTCTGATTTACAATAAAAAACTATTCGCAGATTATCTTTATGAAAATTTATAAATATAAGTGAATTTAAAGAAAATTATTGTTAAAAGGTATTTGTATTTAGTTAAACTGGTTTAACGCTTTAAATAAATTCCTCAAAATAATTCTTAGAACTAATTATAAATTACTTTTCTTTATAATATGACAAAAAAAAAATAAAAGAAAGAAAGAAAATTGTATAAATGACTAGATGTTAAAAATTAAGTGCCTGCATGTAATTATTTTTAAATAAACGAATACGTAGCTTTCATACAATAAATTGTAAGTAAGCAATTTCTATTCTCTTATTGTATATAAACTAATTTACCTAACTTTCTCCAAATATTGTAAGAAAGATGTACTTACTAGCTTATAGAATATGCTAAGTAATAATGAAGTGGAAACGGAGACTAGGAAGAACAGTGAGAAATAGCAGAGAAGAAAGGCCGATGACCCAGATGTTTGCCTCGTAAAAAAAAACCTCTTTAATGAATACGAAGAATAAACGCTCAACAACGAAAAGAAACGTATAAAGATACTGCGACTATATATTCGTATTTATATTCTTTCAATTTAATCTTACATATTAAATTTTATTTAAAATATATTATTATACATATTGGCTGTAGTATTATTATCATAAATAAAAATTATTATAAGCTAAGTATATTAATTATTTTTTCATAATTTTACATTCTAATTTATTTTATCACATTCATATATTATACTAGAATAATGCAAATATATAAATCATTTCATGAATTATAAAATATCTTTTAATATATTTCACTAAATCTATATAAATATTTTTTAGTGTTGCTCATTCGATTTTAACAATAAATAATTTTCTAGAATTACTATCTAATATATAGAAGTTTTTTTAATTATATTAAATATTTTATATTATCATTATATTATTATTATATTATTATATTATTATCCCTATTATATATTAAAGAAATGAGTTTAAGGTGATACAGTAGTAAAAATTTATGAAATTATTGAACAATATTTACATAATTTGCTATTATACAAGCCTAAAATTAATAAAATTTTAAACGAAATATTATAATTGTATTAATAAATATGTTCATTTAAGGAAATTATAGCATTATAAAATATATTTTCAATTTCAATGCAAATATATATATATATATATATATATATATATATAAATTTCTTATACAGTATTAATATATTTTATATTTAGAGAAATTATGATTTGATACACGATTAAAAAACTTCATATTAGTCAATTTCTCGTATAAAGTAGGTGAATATATAAATATTATTCATTGAAATCTAGAACATATTGTATTACGAAATATCTCTTCGCAAAAGAAATAATTTTCATTAACTTTTACACAATGTTTATAAAGACTTTTTAGATAATTGCCATAAATCTAAATCAATTATTTATAATATTAATTTTAAAATTCATGTATATTGTTGTATAGACGTATTGTTTATATAATATATAATTTTTTGCGTAAAATTGTGCGGAAAGGTGTTAATAAATTATATGATTTTTTTATATTTATTGAATCACTAGAATGTTGAAAATAAACGTATTCTAAAATTTATGAAAATCGATTAAGAATAGTTAAAAAATTGAACAATTATACGGAGTTGAGCTGTTAAAGAAAATACCGAAGTACGTTTTGTGCTTAAAAACCAATACATTTTCTAAAAGAAGAAAAGAGCTGATAGTGGGATAGCTGTACAGCTAAGGGGAAAGGAACCAACCGGATTATACCAGTTTGTCGCTGCTGAAAAAAATGTGGAATGAAAGTCGAAGGAAGGTTCCGATAGGAGGGAACGAACCATTCCGATGAAATTAGGTAAGTAGGCCAAGCCAGTTTGGGTGGGGACAAGGCGGACCTTATTGGTCTACTCTCTACTGGGCTTTTAAAGGTCAGTGGGTCATTGGCTTCCGGTGAACAGCTTGACCTCGTCGGCGTGTAGTGGGGGCCGAATAGCTAACGGTATCAGTTGTGAGCTCAACATGTGCAGGAGGGAATTCGATTCCTCGGGCTTATATTACAAGGTGGATGCCAAGGTGAAGACGCCAAGATTAATATTTATTCCGTAACTTCATCATTCTCTATCCATATGTTCAACAATTTTCATAATAAACAATCATTTATTTTACTCTATTTTGCAAGTCTTTTTATTTAATCCCTTTTTTATATGCGTTTTCTTATTATTCATAATATATTATAAAACTTTACCGTACATTAAAATAAGTGCACTAAAGTAAATAATATTTGAAACTTTAAAGAAATTTATTTTTATTTTTATTGTTTTATACAATACTGTATATGGTTTATATTAAAACTATACCAAAATAATTTTCAATATATTTTCAAAATATTTTCAATATTTTTTTAATATAATATTTTGCCTTCGATTCTATCAAAGTTTATTTTCTATAGGAGCTTGATATTTACTAAGAATTAAGTGTTCTAAATCAATAATACTGTTTTAGAAATGGTTAATTATTACTACTTTTATCTTCTTACATAAATAAATTGTTAATCTAAAGTTTTTTTAATAGAAATATAATAGATATAAATATTTTTTTTATTTTGATTCAATCCTTGATATGCATATATAAGCAATATATTATATATACATGTATATTAAAATAAAACGAAACTGATAATTACAGCTGTACGTTTGCATAAATACCATATACTGTGTGCATACTGCATTTATATTAATAAGCTAATTTTAAAATAAAACGAATTTGATATTTTATTTTGTGATATTAAAACTTAAATTCAAATGAATGTTATTTGAGTTTCATATATATATTATTCAACTGTTATTGTATCTAAGCTTTCTATTTATATTAAATATAAAGTCAAAAAATATATTTATACGTGTATATTATTAATATTATAAATGTTTAAACTTGTAATTTTCGACCATTAAAATTAATTTATATGAACTAAATTTGAAAATGAATTTTATTCTTCGAATATAATAATTTACTAACATATTATATAATAATTCGAAAAATCATACTATAATAATCTACTTATATTTACTTAAATATTTTAAATAAATAAAGTAAAATTAAAAATTTTTAAGAAATACATGTTTTTCGTTTCCTACTAAAGTTAATTAAATTTAAAATTAAATACATAATAGGTTATTTTTTGGGCATTTAGTTTATATTTCCTCTAAGAAAATTTTTTATAAATATTTTGTTCAAAGAATACGCATTAGTATAAATGTTGTAGATTTTTTAAAACTTTGTTCCTGAAGACATGTGACCAGCTTGACAAAGATGTATAAAAGGTATTCTATATGTAGGCGAAAATAAAATAATTCCGAAGTAAAATTGTTTAATACAAAATATTTTATTAATATAATATTACTTTATAAAAGTAGTTTTAAAATATGTTTATAGATAAATAAACGACTAATATAATTAATAATATGGAGCTCATAAAATATTATGTATTATTAAATTTGATTTTTTTTTCGGTTATGAAATATACTAGAGTTTAACATTCTAACTATCATAAATATTATATTATTTAGAAGAATAATATTGCTGAATTCGGATTAGAACGTTAATAATTCTTTTTAAAAGTATATAATATAAATAATTTTTGTATTTTTTTATGCTATACGTATATTAAAAATGCATGACTAAATAATATTTCTATTTTAACGATAATATTATAATTAAATGTTAAAAATTATTGATATGCTTTAGAGAAATTCTATTAAAATAATATGTATTGTACAATTTAAATTAATAACAGAAGATTAAGCATTCCGAGTCTAACTTATAAATTTATTTTTTATATTTACTGTTTAAATATCTGTTTTTTTTATTTAATCAAGCATATACTAGTTATTGTATATAAAGAAAAATAATATTTATAGACAGATATGTTTAAATATTATCGTTGATAATTTATTCATATCTACTGATCATGAAATTTCATTAAATATTTTTCATTTAAAAAACTATATAATATTTTAGTAACTTTATTTTCGGAATAATATATTCAAACAGAAAAATTCATTTACATATAATTTAATCTTTATTAATAATAAAAATATCTTAATATTTATAATTAGTTATTAAATTATATATTATTGTTGTAATTCTATTATAAAGTGATTTTGAAAGTAAACATACTATTGTTACATTAGAAACGAAAATTTGGAATAACTGAAAATATGGTAGTTGTTAATTATCAAACAATATATTTATTAAATATTAAAAAATTATGATAAATTGCTACATAAGAAATAATTTTTTATTTAATTTTTCTTTTTGAACAATGTTAATGTTAATATAATATTGATGATCTGCTTATTCTCAGATATAAATATCATTATATATGATATTTTATCCTTTTAATAAGTTTATAAATAATGAAGATGGAATTATATTAAAAATTAAATATTTGTACTGTATTATTTTAATTACCGTATAATATTAAAATATGTGATTTCGAAATAAAATCCATATATATATATATATATATATAATGTCTGACGAGTAAGATCAGAATTTTATTTTGCTACATTAAAATTTTTGTGAAGGTTTTCTCACTTCGTTAATCATTGACAATTTAACAATTTTCTAGAAGATTTATATTATTTAAAGCATTTAATATAAGAAGTACTTAGATAAATAATTAAATAAAGAAAAAGTTTCAGAAGACAATTTTGCTCTATGATTTTTCAGTTAAAAGAAATAAATATTTCCTGTTGTTGCAAAGGTCATAACGAATTTGATAATAGTTGATTAGAATTTCTTATATTTATCAAACTTACTAATTTTTTATTTTTTAGTCTTAATTAACTATGTATAAATAATATTCATTAAATACTGGAATGAAAGTAAAATATTTATATTTATTATTATACGTATTATTGAGCAAATATTTATAATTTATAATTAATATTATTATTGAATAAATAATATACTACTGAAATATGTATATACTAGTGAAATAAAAATATTTGAATTTTAATATATTATTAGTAATATCGCTATATCTTAAAAATGTCACCTTATCGTAATTATTAAACGATAAGCCTTTCAATGTCTTGTTAATTAGATTTTTTCAATTTCCGGTAAATGAGAATAAAAAGTTGTAAAATTATAATAAATGTTTTGTCCAATTTTTTATACTTAACGATAATTTCTAAACAAATAATCCCATTCTTTATGTCCAAATGAATCATTTAATTCAGATAATTTATATATTTGGTATTAGAAATTCATAAACATAATTGGCATACTGTTAAAAACTAAATTACGACTAATTTGTTAAGATCATAGAAAATAATTCGCTACATCAGAAGCAACACAGTGTAAAGGAATATTAGTTGTAATGTTAACGAATTTTCAATGATCCTGTTAAATTGATGAACGTGTACGTTCTCGTAATTCTTGTAAAGAACTGTGTCATTGTGTATAAGATAATAAGTGTTATTAGAGGGTATCACTCAAGCAAGCTAAATGAAAATTATAAGTGTCATCGCTTTTCTGCTATTAAATTAGATCGATTTTTTTGCATATCGGCTAAACACCATAGAACTTTACGGATATTGAAAAAGATGACTGAAAAACTTGGGGAACATCCGTTGTTGTGAATTCATTAATATTTCTAATTTATAGAGAGGAAAAGTGAAATAAACAAAGCTGCAAGAGAACCGTAAAGTTAGTGAAAACGATTGATGAACAAAAATTAGAACAAAATTTTTATTCTACGAGTACGATCCAATTTCACTGTCACCGTCAAGAAATTACGATCCTCTGTATTTAATAAATTTCCTGTCCTTTTACCATTTTCATTATTCATTATTAGATCGTTATTTTTAAATATTTTCTATTAATTTATAATTTCATAGGAAATTATATATTTTTATAAATAAAGACGACGTATACAACTTATAGTCAATAACATTATTTATACTTTTAGTTAAATGAAAATAAGTAAATAAATACGATAATTTTAACAATCGTATGTTTAACTGAATTCCGGCAATTTTATTTCTTATTGTTTAATAATTCATATGGGCAGAATGCGCATATCACATAATTTTTAAGATTTCAGATCCTATCTTAAAATAATAATTACATTAGGTGATTGCTACAGAATTTATATTTGATTGAAAGTAAAATTTTTATTTATAAATTATTGTGAATAAAATGAAATTGAATGAAATAAATAAATAGATATATAAATATGTATTTCGATTTTATTGACATGAGAATAAAATTTACATACAAAATTGAAACATGAAAAGAAATATATATATATATATATATATATTTGCAAATAAGTTGCCTGATTCTGTAAGGGATAAATGTTATGTGAAAAAAGATCTAAAACTATCGACGGAGTCGTCAAAGATGGCTAAGAGATTTCAACAGCCAATCCACGGTATTTATGGCATTGACATAAGAAGATCTATTTTTATTCTAATCACTAATTCCTATATGATTGGCCAAGTCAGGAGTACTCGTAACCAATGAGAAGTAATAAGAACCAAGTTATCTCAATAATTGAAAAAAGGTAATAATAGATGTATGTCTATTAAAATTTTGTGAATCCGAAAAGGAGGCGACGGTCAGAGGATTTTAAAAAATTTTCTATAGTTTAGATACGAATGTAAGTTCTCGAGAGAATTTTAATAAAAATAAGCGGCTGAATCGGGTGCAACCCAATAACCTTTTCTAATGACAGAAAATCTTCTACGGATGTACGTTTGAAACGAAAGTGAGCACGTCACTCGCACTCGCGAAAAGTCTGAGAAAATTTCTGCGAAAAGAAGTCCGTCCGAAACTAATGTCAAAGTGAAAATTTAACGGAAAGGGAAACTCTTCGAAGCTTTAAGAACGCTGTCCGAGTAGACGAGGGCAATTATTATTTCCCCCCAAGTATCGTCTACCGCGTATAATAGCGTATAACCGCGTATAACCGCCCATAACTGCCTATAACGCGTATATTCGTCTTTGAATCGTCGGCGTTCAAAATCAGAATAATTTTTCGAACCTTCAAATAAAACGTATTCTACATCTGAAGTTCCCGACATGTTTCTCGTTAAAATCGAGAACAATATCAACCCTCGCTTTCTTCAGATTAAAAGAGTTCATAGTAAAAGATTTTTTCGCTTTTTATAAAAAATTTCCAGTCGTAGTAATAAATTTAGTATTAATACATACTCAATAAGTCATAATAAACATATTTCTAACGTTACATAAATGTACAAATTTTTCTATTCAAAGCCAATATTATTTCGAAGTATTTTGAATTAACGAATTTGAATTCGAATTCGAATTCGATTTATGCCTGTACAGTATATACGGGTAATCTAGGCCGTTGTGTATAATTTTAATTCGAATATCGATTTACACAAATTGTATACATATATTTTTATTAACACTGAATCTATGTAATTAATAACATGTTTATAAATTTATGGATACATTAATTTTATAGGTTATTAATACGGAACGGGATAAAACGAAGTATATAAATTTCATACACACTAAGTAAAAATAAATTATGTTAATACTCAAATCAATAGCCAACTAAACAATGAATGTGTGTGCATTGAATAATTTCAATAATATATGTACTGCGTGTAATATAAATGTACGTATATACTATTTACATATCCTGCGAACTTTTTTAATTCTATGCTATTTTTATATAAATGCTATTTGTCATTATTTTTTATAAAATTATTTTTTTCTGATTTGTATTAAATTTAAATATTCTTTTTCATTTAATATCAACACTACAGTAAATGATAATACTGTATAAACAGTTAATATTATTAAATCGAATATATATATATATACACTTATTTGTAGGCATGGCTCTGCAATTAGGTACTTTCACGCATAAGTGTGTTTCTGAACGCATGCACGCGATTTATGATAAAATTGTATGTAAATTGAATTTCATAAAAATATAACTTTATTAATAGTTTTAATATTAAACTATTTCATTATTCAATATAATCGTTAATAATATAATAAAATGTTATATATTATAATATGTTTAATACATAATAAAATGTACAATATAATAAAATGTTTCATACGTATTAAAATTTATGTAGTGTGGTAAATATCAGATAGATAGAATGCAAAAATATTTATAAATAATGTTAGATAAAGGATATTACGACGATAGTATAATTTTCTTATTGAAAAAAAATAAAATGATAGGAATAATTTATCTGTACACGTATACATGTGAGCATATGTATATAATTGAAAATGTAAAATGTTTAATAGAGCATAAGTAAGGCAGTTTGTCCAAATATCACTTTAAAATATTAAAAATATTTTGTTCAAATAATATTTAAAAAAATTATGAGTCTAATGATTTCATAGTATAGAAACTTGATACAAATAAAGTAAATTACATAGTGATTATTAGTTCATGAAAAGCTGAACTATAGATTGTATATGCTTTCAGAATAAAATAAATTATAGCACTAGATTTTTATATAGATTTTTATGATTTTATGAAAGTGAAAATATTTTTTTTTTAACGGCGATTTATATATATATATATATATATATATATATATATACATATCATAGCTGTAAACTAAATGCATTAGAAGAAAGTTGATAGGAAATAAAGTGAAATGATACTTTTCCACAATTATCAGGATTATATTTGGCTCGACTTCGAAGGCTCATCGTATGAATAGACTTTTGAATTGAAGAATAGCAAATATTTGGTTAAATGCACTCGCACAATAGTTACAATAATAGTAAAAAAGGTAAAAAAATAAAGGGGACAATGGATCAAGATGGATGTAAAGCATCGAGTTTTCGTGAAGTTATGAATACCGAAGGTGGATACGAAAATGCTCGTAAAGGGAAAAAGAGCGAAAAAATCACAATGGCATTTCTTCATCATATCCGAGACGAAAGTCTGTCTCTCTCTCTCTCTCTCTCTCTCTCTCTCGGCCATATCCAAAGGAGATCAGCTAGACAGTCATTCCGTAAACAATCACTGCGCTGCACTATTATTCTCTCTAAGCTGCCTCGCCCGAGTTTTTGTAAATTTGACTGAGGTTCGAATTCTCCGCTCTATTTGACGCTACTACCACTGCTTCTGCCGCTGCTTCTTAGCGTATCTCCCTTCTCTAGGCTTCCTGTAACGACTGACTTCGTATTGGATTATTACCGCTGCTCACCGAGAGAAAGAAGAGTGGAAAACCTATCCTTGTGTACGTTCAATAGTGAAATAAAAAGGAAAAATAACGCGAATAAAATAGACTCTAGCGCGCTGTATATATAGTGCAACACCGTCAAAGGCATGGCCAGTATCTTTTCGTTCTTTTCGCGGCTCGTGTATCCTCCACTGCAATTGTAGCCGCAGTACTTGCTCGTATCGTTCGTTTACATACATACACCCTTAGCTCGCTGACTAATTCAATATGAAGCAGGCATCCCTGAGGAAGAGCTTACTGCTTCTTACCGGATTGCTCTTAGAATATGTTAGGACTGAGATTAACCAAAGAACGAATGCTCAGTTGATCGAACAAGTCACCTCGAGCACCTCCTTCACGTCTACCGAAAACTGGAAAAAAGATTGCAGCAAATCGTATAGTTCCATGTGTTTGAAACTAGACGTTATTTCCTTTGTCGATAGATTATCGGAACAGGATGATCTTGGTATGGATTTTTTCCATTACAACCATACTATAATATCCTTTTTTCCCGAACCCCAACAATAACCGAATACAACAATACGAGCACAACATTCATTTCACCCACCTCGGGTCTACTTTATTTAATAAACCGACCGGGCTCTTTTTGTATTTTATACGTTTTTTTTTATTTTCGTTAGATATGCTTAGGAGTTTAAGCTTATAAATTATATTTCGTACTATATACACTTTATACAGCAAAGAAATATTCGTATTTACAAAGTATTCGGTCACTTCATTACACGGACATGATAAATTTATTAGAAAATATTGAAGAGTTGTATTGGTCGACTGACACGTACACTTCCATTATCGATAAATCTTTCTCACATTTAAATATAAACTGATTTTTCACCTTACAAGCACTGTCCAATTACAACTGCAGATACATTAATTGATATTTACATGTTTACATATTGTTGATTAATTTTAGGAATTTTGCCCGGAGTCTCCGTCGTTAAGCAAAATAGCTCAGTTACTCTGCCGACGTTCGACGTTGTAGCTAATCTTGCTCGGGACTTTCCTAACGATGTAGATAAGCGCATGGATGCTTATTTGATGCATAAGATTGGAACGTATTTAAATAGCCATGCGATCTCCATAAAACTGTTTGATCCACGAACTTTTGAAGCAACGAGAAGTTTTAATGAGGCGGCGCTTGAACAGTTAGGATTCGGAGAGCAACAAAACAATAATGCGGAAACTGGTTTGTGCTGATAATCAATAATCGGATCATTTCTAATTACATTTCATTTTACTAATTCATACACTTTTTTCTAATAATTGCCTTTCTAATCATTATAAATTCATTTATCACCACATTTCATACATTGCTTAATAAACTCATTATTTTGTCAATTACCACACATTAAAAATTACATTAGAATTTTAAAATCTTTTAAACTCTTAGCGTATTAAATATAAGAACTAATTTATATTCAATTAATAATTTTTTTTTTATTAAGCCTATATTTTTAAAATAATAAAAATTCTTTTTATGAAAATTTTAATAAATATGTATAAAGGATCATTAATAATATCATAATATAATAGCATTTTAAAATTAATTTTAATCAAATTAAAATTTCAATATTTTCACTTAAATTGCGTTATACCTACTAATTGTTTTTAAACATTATCCCTTTATGTATGTTAATAATTAATAATATTTGATTTTAAAGGCATAGATTCATTATAATATAGATTTTATTTGTTTAAATTTAAAAATATGATTTAACTATATTTACGTTTATAATAAATTAAATAGGTAAATGATATAGACAAATATATAATTATAAAATACACCCCATACTCAGTTATTTTTATTTTACTCTAACTTTTTAAATTCAAACAAAATTATATTTCAAAAGCTATGCTCACACGTGCACACATATTCATATTCGTGTACGTATATATGCAAGTGAACCCATTAAATTCACTTTCATATGTTCTTTTTTTTTACTGGAAAACATAAAAAGGTACATATATTATGTCGTTTCAAGAAAAATACTCTTTGCAATTAAATTGACGTACATAATTATTGGACGAACAACAATTAATGTGTTAATATATGAATGATAAAAGAAAAAGAAGAAGATTTATTCTGCTCTAGCTGTTCTAGTGTGTATATATGCATTAATAATTACATAATTATTCAAATAAAAAGGTTTTGAAGAGAAGAATATGAAATTTTACATATTTTCTTATATAAATAACTTGATTTTTAAACGACTATTCTTAAAACTTTTATTCAATTTGTTTCCAGTCTATTAAACACGCTAGTCATAGAAACACGATGAATAGAGTATGATTACTATCTATTGCATAGGAGAATGATAAAATAATATTTAGAAACTTTGGTGAACGTCTCGTGAATTCATTTCATATATATATACGCATATGGGTATAATATAGTGAAAATAGTTTTGAACGTCGGGCTGATCGATCTAAATCTAAAAGAGTAATTAAAAAAAAAATATCGATTTTCTAGCACGAAGAAAGGACAAAAATGGAATGGGAGGTCTGATGGCTGGACTAATGATGATGAAAGGTACCTTGGGAGCTCTGGGATTCGGAGCCCTGGCGATGCTTGCGGGAAAAGCTCTGATGACGGGTCTGATGGCCCTTATGCTCTCGGCAATCGTTGGCTTGAAATCCCTCGCCGGCGGTGGCGAGAAGAAGACGACATACGAGATCGTCAGTAAGCCCGTCTACAGCAGCACTCACACCCACAGCTCCGAAGAACATCACGGAGGATACGGCGGCGGGTACGGCAGATCATTGGACATCGCCTCGGACACCGTTCACGAAGCCCTCAAAATATACGGAAACGTTCGAGACAGAAGAACGATCCAAGCAATATAGAGATACGATTTTCGGGGTTAGGAATTACATTTTGGTTATTTCGGCTTTGCCATTGTACACACTATGCCTTTATTTATAGTCTGTAATAATTTATTTGTTATTTCTATTTCTTCTTTGTCCTCTTCCACCCTCATCTCTTATATATTTTTATGTATCATTATCAAGACCATTTTGATATTTAGGGAATGCGTGTAAATAAATGATCATCATTCATCATTAAAAATTCATTTTTGTACTTTGGACCTCTCATTTATTTTGTACAAATACAAGAATATTCTATTTAAAGCTCAATTTTTTTTATTTATTTATTTTTTTTATTCTACATACAACTCGACATACAACATACTCGCGAAATTTGAAGTTTTACAAAAAAATTATTATATTATACCTATTAGAAGTAAATATTTAAATGCGCTAAATAACAGTTCCAATTTTCAAACTGATATGAGATCTTTATAAAATTCTTGCGTACTTTTTATAGAAATTGTTTTGTACAAATTGGATTTTTTTATTCAATACTAGCTTTAAAAACTTATTCGATTTTTAATACAAGTAGATGATATATTTATCTTGTAATAATTCTACTTGATTATTAATGTATATATATATATATACACATATATATGTATATATATGTATTTATAGACATTCGCGTACTCGAGATTTTGATGATTGACGTATACGTCAACGTTAAATCTTCAATTTCTTAATTATTTTCTTTTCTTTCTACACTTCTGCGGTACTTTATCTCGAATACAAATCAGTGTACGTTAATCAATGTGTTATTATTACTCGTAAGCCACGAGTTTAACAGTCTTGAAATTAAATTTCATCTTATCCGAATATATATTTTTGTCCAATTTTATATTTCTTAGCTCCATTTATTCTAAATAATTATAAGAATAATAATAATAATATTTTTTACGATGTAAGAGGAAGGGAAGCTCCGAGGGACCATCGGGTGCGTGGGACTCCTTGGCATGAAAGAGGTCGGTATACCTACTGAAACCTCACGCCCTCCGTGGATTCTCGCCGCCCGCGACCAGTGATTAAAACTACAGAAGGAGGAAACCTGGTCCAAACCTTCTCCTCTGAGCTGCCGCTAAGCATTACTTCAGGGAGGAAATCAATTCATATACCTTCGGGACACCCTCCTATTTCTTATAGCCTATAGCCTATTTCCTATAGCCCTATTAATTTTAATTAATTTTAATAATTAACATAGAAATATATGAATTAGATAAATCTATGATATTTTTATATATTATATATACTTGAATACTAATACTTGAAAGGTATATGGATACGATTTAAGTAATGTAGTTTAATTTTAAGCAATTCATGCTTTATGTAGAATTCAAGTTATTTGAAAAATTCGACTATTGATGTCGATTATAATAAAATTCAGTAGCTGTACTAATGCTTAAACGTTAAATCTATTACATTTACATCCAAAAACCACAATCGCAATAGTTATTGTCCCATTTCCTTCAATTCAACGTGGTAAACGCAATTACAATCGTGATAAGGTCACCGCAAAAATCTTGGATTGACACAAATTTAAAAGTATAAAAGTACTTTATTTCAGCTTTAGAAGGAGCAGTTGTTGGCCGTTCTCCTTGAAGTCTAAGTTTAACTTTTAGTTAACACCGAATCTGTAAATTATTGCAAAAACGTTTGTTTTTTTTTGTTTATTAAAAAAGTTATTTATTCGATTTGTTACACATGTATCTGAAATTAGTGAAATCTCTATTATTTTTTTGTTACATTGTGAGTACTTTGAAATCTCAAGCTCGTGGACATGTAATTCGAGAGGCAAAAGCTTCAGAGTTAGAAAGACTGGAGAAACCCATTTTTAATTACCACCGAAATGGCATAAATATAGATATGCGAATTGTACCTGCTTTTAACAAAACGGTCCCACTGGATGATGGTTTTCCGAAGTTTCCTTTCGGAGAAGTTGGTCGCTGCTTATTCGATTTGTCCTTAACGTGTGTAAATAAACGTATAGTACGGTTCCTGAATGTTGTCGGTGACCTTCAAGAAATAACACTTTTCGGACAAACAGTGAAACTCGTGAAATTAAAAGAGTTACCGACCGAGAGACTCGATGAAAGAAAGATGATTAGTGATAATGATATTGATAAGAGTATTGACGATTTTTTCAATACATTCGCCCTAAGGATTACATTCCCTGAATGGAAAAAAAATAAAAACCAAATTGACATTATGATGGAGAATAAAGATTCTATTGAAGGTCGGAAATATTTTTCATATTTTTTAAATATTTTTTTGTATTATTATTTTTTTAAAATTTCAAAAAAATGTTTTAAATTTATTAAAAAAAAAATAAATATTGTTATGATGATAGTATGATCAAAATATCTATAATTGTCTATAAATTAATGATTATAAATAACATTATTTTTAGATTTGGTGATTTATCTTATAAGTGGTTCAAATTTTAAACTAAATAGTATTAACATAAAGTATAAAATAATCATTTAATATAGTATATATTGTTTAGCATTAAAGCTTCTTAATTCATTTTCGAATACCTATAGAAAATACGAGTGCAAACGATTTTAGCAATTGAGAAAGACTTTCGTGTGCGAAGTAATTGATGATTTCGGTAGGGTCCTTCGGTACGTCTTTCAAGCCGATGAACCAAGGCTTCATTCGAGGTCGAAAATTGAAAGAAACCAGGTTCTTTTAACCGAAAATTCGCTATTGATTTATACAAAGTCTTCTGCCTATATAAATGAAGTTTATATAAATAATTTTATATAAATAAAGTCAATATAAATAAAATTAATATTTATATAAAGAAAATTGAATTTTCTAAATCCTTATTATATGCGTCAGTTAATTCATTTATAAACAGATATATTAATATAAGAAATTTTTAAATTATTTTAAAAAATTCAAAAATAGAATGATTTGCCTACGTATTTATTTATATCTGTACACGTTTTAAATTTCATAAATAATCTTCTAAAACTTGAGAGTTTAAATTAATTTTCTTCTAGGAAGAGGAAAAAGCGGCGGTGGTAGTAAGGGTGGGGGAAAAGGCGGGAAAGGAGGAAAAGGAGGTGGTTGCAAAAAAATGATGTTAATGATGGCTATGGGACTAAAAATGAAACTCGTGGGTATGTATGGAATTAAGTCATTACATGGTAGAAAATGAAATAGAAAATGATTAGATAATTTTTATATGAACAGGTATTCTCGGTATAGCAGCAATGAAAGGTCTATTATTGTCTGGAATATCTCTCATAATGTCAAAGTTGATGCTTCTTCAACAGTTTATGAGTAAAAAAGGAGGACTATTTGGTGGTTTTTCTGGTGGTACTAGTAATAATTTTGGAAATCAAGGTATGTGATTAATATATAATTACTTTAACAAAACGTAAAATTATTTATAAACGCGCAATTGAGCATTTAGAATATTAATTCAATATTACGAATAATTGTATTGAAATGTTGACTATTATTACTTTTATAATTTCGAAATTAATTACATTATTATTTTTTATATCCACATTATAAAATTTGAAATGTTTTAATAATATATACTAACAATTTTATTTCGTAAACGCCTAGGTTCACTCTCAATTATCAATTCTAAATAAAATATAATATTTAAATGTTAATATTTAAGAAACCGTTAATAACAATAGTAATTGGTGTATTTAATTACTTGACAATATATTTGCTAGCTATTGAATAATCGGTGATAAATGAAATGAATTCAAAATGCATAACGAACATTATTGTTCATTATTTGTAATGAAAAATATTAATTATTAAATGGCGGGAACTATAGTTTAAATTACTTTTTTAAATATATACGTCGAAATTTTTTATCATCAGAAATTTTGTTGTTGTACAAAGTAGTTTTGAATAATTTGAATCGTATTTTGATATAGTTGTACAAAAATAAATAATACTTTTGAAAAAATTCTAAAATCAAAAAATTGAAATTGATAAAGCCTTATCGCCTTACAGGATCGTTGAAAGAGATCGTTTTATTAACTAAAGCCGGGGGCAGTAGTGGAAATGCCGGTGGCGGTTGTAACGGAGCCGGATGTGGAGGTTCGCCAGTTTTGGACTCATACGGTGCTCCTCCGACGAATGGAGGAGGCGGTGGGGGTAGTTACGACTACTCAGGAGCTGTCAGCAGTAGCGGTTCCGGGTGGGGGAGAAGTTTCGAACAGCATCCTATATCTTATTCTAATAAGGAGTATGATCAAGAAATGCCACTCATCGTGACAAAGGAAGGTATATTAAAATAATATCAAATTATAAAAATACGTAACAAATTTTTTGAAAATAACAGTAAATTTTTTAACTTATCCAAAATATTATTGAATGATTAATAGTAAATCATTTTCGTATTAAACTTTAATTTACCTTTATTATATATCTTTACATTGTTTATAAATTTTCTGAAATTAACGTGGAAAATTATTTTATTTCAAACATTATTTTTCGTGCAGATGAAATCACCGCATTGAAATCAAATATCAATACAGAATTCAATCAGACGTCTCTTAAGAATTTCACGTCAGATCACATTTTAAAGCGACTAGAACCTAGTTAAGATGTGTCCAGGAATCCAAGTACTACTCACACTGGTGGAATTATTAATGATGGTAAATTTTGAACTGGTTATGCTTGAGATTGGAAAGATTATAAATAATTATAATTATAAGTTTGAATTTAAATGCTGAATAATTTAATTATAATATTTAATAATTTATTTATTTTTTAATCTAACCTCGTATTATTTATATATAAGCACTTAAATTCTAATCTGAAATGAGAGCTATAATTAAAATAACAATGTATGTTATTAAATGTGTAAAATATATGAAAAAAATTTTTCTTACACGGTAATTTATTATTATATAATTTGCTATTTTATACTATTATTTATAGCTATAATAAAATAATCCATAATGAAACTTTGTTGATAATGTAATCTCCTTCTCTACATCTGTGGTATAAAAATTAAAAATAAAATTTCATTCTGACATCTATGACTTTAGTTTTGGACTATTAAAAATTGAAAGAATTAATGAAATAAATAATATAACCACTAGTCAATATAAAACCTCTCTGTATTACCGACTGATTTTAGCTGCGAGTTAACCTACTGGTGTTTCCTGTCGATATACATTTTAACCAACAGTCGTTATCGATTGGATGGGGAATAAATAATGTGTCAACTGTGCGACCACTTTTTAATATAAAAATAACTTCTTAAAAATGAACTTTTTATAATATAGAAATTCTAATATCATTGAAAAACAAATTTTGAGATATACGTTAATATATGTATGTATATTTTTTAGAATTATGAAAATTAATATGTTGTTAAATTTACATCTGTTCATAATTTATTAATTATACACGTATAAATTTTATTCATATATTTGATTTTGTAATAATAATTGTCGAATATCTAATAAAGTTTATTTTAGTAGAAAGTACTTAATTAGTTGACTAATGAATAAAATCAATATGAGTTGAATAAGATTTTAGAGGGCAATGTCGAATGATTAGTATATGTATATGTAGATGTATATGCATTCACTAATAATTTGCAAAAATAATTTACTTTAATAAAGTTCGATATTTCGATTAATCGAAAATAAAATTTATTTTAAAACATAATAATAAATAAAAATTCAGAACAATATATATAAATAGAAATGACAGTAATAAATATCACAAAGACCTATTCCTATTGAAATTAATAAATGTTAAATGTCTAAATTAAATTTCGATATAGATTTTATAAAAAGAGTTAAATTGATTCGGAATAGTAATAATATGATTGTTGACGAATACAAAGAAGAGACCTTGATAATTAAAAGACTAGTCTGAAGAATGGATGAAAAAAATGTTAAAAATGTAAACAAATATAAACTAATGTTAAAATATATAGCGATTATATAGACTAGTTATAGTACCGACTTCGTTTTGAATTGGAAGAGAAAATAACATTTACCAGCGAAATCACAGACACGAATGTTATATTGTATTAAAAAACGGAAATGTTCTTTTCTGTCCGTAATAATAGATGTTTATCTTCCTTCATTTAGTATAATCAGCTCCGAAGCATAGAATAATATTGTTTAAATATTACTTGCACAAAAATACATTTTTATTATACTAAATATTACAAATTTAAAATCAAATCTTTTCTTGATGTTGGAGTTAAAGTGAATTCAAGGCTAAAACTAAAAATAATGCAAAGATCTTATAAATTAATGTTATTAGAAATTACGAATGATTTACTAAGAGATGTCAGTAGTAATTTTGCATTTAAAATAATTTGTCAAAGATAGATTGTCCAGATCTATGTCAGATAAACGACATTGCATCTAAAAGAGTTGCCGAGACTAATGAAAATAATTACAATAATATTTGTCTTGATAGCGAGTTGGTTAGTTTGAAAAGTAATTGCACACAATTATTAGATGTTCCGAAACAATAATGACTGAGGCGAATAGCTATTACGGTTTCTCCTTTTAAAATACAACATTAACATTAAAATATAACATTAATCTATTAACATCGTACGATGTTCATTTTAATAAGTTTACGAATTATATGTTATAACCTCCGTAACAATCAAAGCTGAACATATTGGATAGATAAAGAAATCATTACATACAAATGTAGTAAATGACAGTATAAGATATTTGTAATTAAAATTAGAAATAAAATCGAATTGAACGGTATGACATTTATGAATGTAAATTAAATGTGCCCATAATAAACCTTGTCCCATAATAAGCGATGTCCGTTATTGATGATCAAGAAGTGTAGAAGAATAAAAGAAAATTACAACCAATAATAAATAATTGCATGTTGTTACACCTTATGTTCACTAAGTTATCAATGAAACAAATTTCATAATTAGAATATAGAATTTACAAGAATCTGAATTATTGGATTACGGAGAAGTAAAAAAATATAGTTAAAATCACATACGGGTACTCGTATTCTTTAATAATTTCTTTTTATTCAATTATAGCTTTGATATTATAAAGTAAATACGGAAGGTGTTTAATCAATAAGCACGCTGTATCAATATACGCGAAGCAGGTCCAATAGTATATTTTACGTTAAAAATGTAACCATAAAGGACTAACAACGTATGTATATAAAAAACAAAAATATCTAAGCAAAAGAAATTCGTAAAGGATGCTTTGGTTCTAAAATACTTCCTTCAGTTCCTATTCAGTTTTTTTTTTTGCACAATTATATATAAAAAAAAAATTTACTTCCTTATTATACTTATTTGGACAATTATACTTACGTATTTTATATGAACAATTCTTAACAAAATTATACATTATTTTGTAGTAATAAAATCCGATAGCATAAAATTTTTATTTTTAATCGTAAAAACATTAAATACTAAACTGAATGTGACTCGTCTCTAACGAAAGAAGTATTTTTGTTTACTTAGCATAATATGTATGTATATATCTATGTATTTATAATAATGTACATCGTTGAATTGATTTTTAAATTTAATTTAAAGCACTGCTAATAAAACATTAATTAATATATTATTAACTATTAATACATTGTCAATTAAGTAAATTAAGTCAATTGAGTACTCATGATTTATTTATATTTTAAGTATTTGAATATTTGAATTATAAGTATTTAATAACCAATTTCTAATTCATCTTATGTAATATACTACACATATAGACAGATATTATTTTTACTTTTTCATAAATTATTAGAATAGGCTATAAATATTTTTTATAAAATACAGTAAATTTGTTATTGAATTCTTGCTTTTTTAAATTAAAAGTTTAACTATTCAAAAATATATTTGTTTCGGAATTTATTTTTCAATTATACGCTATAATTTATTTATTTTAATTTTAAGTATATAACGCAGCATGAAGCGTTTATCATTTTAATAAATTCTAAATATGTACTTATATTCGAATAATTGAAAGCAACTTTAAAACTTTTGAAAGATTATAATTAATGACAAATAACTTTGAAAATCCGAGAATACCACCAATAAATTAGTATATTTATTTAGCATTTCGTTTTATATACTATAAAAAAAAATAACGTCATAGCAATATAAATATAAATATGAAAGTATAATGTTATTTATCATAAAATTTCCTATTCTTAAACAAATGTTATGAAAAAGTAATAAATTTTAAATACGATTTTAATGATTTTGTATGAAAAGAAACTAAGTACGCTTAACTAAGTATTGCATGCGATATGTAATTTTATGTAATAATTACATGATTTAAAAGAGAATTTGATGCTTTTCCGTCAAATGCATAATTCGTAAATCTATGACTATGTATTGATGTATCTATGACAAGTCGTGTATACGAATTTGCATAAACGTATAGTTAACCCTAAACATTTAATACTTAAAAATGGTATAAATTTATACATTTAATTATAAATAGTTCAAGATAAATATGTAGACAAAATTATTTGTAATTACATGAACTCATAACATTATGCTTTCAAAACAAATAGTAAAAGAAATTTTAAAAGATTAGAAAAATAAAAGAAACAACCGTAAGGGAAATACTAATATATATTTATCAATATAATCCATTGTTTTAAATATCAATAAGATTCAAATTGTTTATTTTCTTTTCCATTGCCGGAATAAGCAATTTACACAAATATTCAAAGTTCCTTAATTACAAAATTTCATGTTTTTCACAGACTTAATCATTAACCCACTTAAACTGAAATCATCGTATTCAGCAACAGTCAAATAAAATCTGTCCTACAAGAGACATAATGTAAATTTACGGGTGCATGTGTATGTACTCCATTGATATTGTACAGAATGGTAAATGTATAATTAGGAATTCTCATGCATAAACTTGCGAGAGTGAAGTACGTTGCACCGAAACGGACGGATATGAATCCATTTGAAATTTTACCAGATACTGAAGAAATTTTTCGTTTGCTAATGTGAGGCTAGAAACGTTAAAACCGTAAATATATAAAATAACATTTTTCATTCGAATCCCAAAACCACAATGAAGTATAAGTATATCGTACTAACAAAATCATATCTTCTATATAATTTTAATTATAAAGCCCATGTCTTTTTTCAAATTTATTAAATAAATTTCCGACTTGAAAACTATTTATAATTACGATTAACTAAAATATGAATAATAATAAAGGTAAGTGATTTTTTTTCAAACAAATAAAATAAATCGATACTATTTTGTGAAATTTATTAATGAAATATTTAAATAATATTTTTAAAAAGTTTAATCCTCTTAATATCTCGGTTTCATTATCTCAGGGAATTAATAAGAATTTGTATAAATACAATATAAATATAATTATATTATATAATGAGTTAATTATTATTTATATACAAATGTATATATTTCTATACTTACATATAAATTGTATTACGATCCCATTTTTAAATAGGATTTTTAAGCTTTAATATGAAACATCTTATGTTTTACTAGCTTTTGAGTATTATTACGTTATTGATTTTTAGAAGCCTTTTTTCGATAGCCGCTTTTTATCAAGATGCATAAATATAATTTACGCCTTTTTAACGTGTATTTCATTGAAAATGTGTATTTACTAGAGGGAATTACAATTCTTAATTCTAAACAGTACAGACACTTAAATATTAAATTTTTTGGAATTAGCAGCCTATATATTATAATAAATTTTATTTTGAAATTACTTAAATACAGAAAGTAAATATCTATAATTGAATTTATATGTTTAATTAAACCGTCGTTATAGCTATAATTAAATGAATAATAAAAATGAAATGTAAAAACATATGACGATCGAGTCAACAAGAAATTTATAATATTAATATAATTTATTGAGTTTTTATAAGAAATATGATTAAGGACCTAAATAAAATTATTACCTAAATTAATAAATAAATATTATTTATTTACATAGACTGATTTAAAACATGAAATATTGTAATTATTGTAATAATGTTATTCGAATATTTTTTAAATTTTAAAATAGAAAGAAAGAAAGAAGAAAGAAAGAAATTTTTATTAATAAAAAAGTAATCCTCTTTAATGTGAATAATGAAATTCTTCGTAATGTGAAAAATATAAATTAATTATAAGGAGACCGTGTAGAGGTAAATGAGCATAAATTATCAAATTAAAAAATCAAGTAAGAAATTTGGGTTCCTAAAATATTTTTCCGGGATAACGTAAATTCCCAAAGACACATATACATATGAAAAACGGTCAGAGACCTCTGAGTAAGCAACCAACCTACCTACCAACCTAACCGATTCTGGGTCAATGGAATTCAACAGGCCGTTGGTGAGTCGAGCGTGTGTAGGTTCGCTTCTTCAATGTTCGCCTCTTTTCGTGATGTCAATGATGCAGCCTAACGATATTCTTCTTCATTAAGGCTAATGTTAAACATGACTTGTACGGCCATATCGTACCAAAAATGTTCGACGGCTCTGAGCTCAGTTATTAGAGCTTATGATTTACAAGTAAAATTCTAAATCAAATCATAAGACGAATATTCCGTTATTATATTCCCAGATAATCAGCAGATAAGTATTTAAACGCTCTCATTGCTCTTTGACATTCAATTTTTAGTTTAAATTTTTTTTTTCTTTTTCTTTCAATATTATTTACTTCCTCTTATATTTTTTATGCATTATTATGAATTTATATAATAATGAAAACGGTGATCTAACCTACTCTTATAGACTTTTTTAAAATTATAATTGTTTACAAAATGAAAAAAAAAATAACAATAGATACAACAAATTATGATTATCTTTTACAATAAAGAAAATATAAAATGTTATAATATATCAATGAATTACACAATAGATTTTTATACATACTAAATTAATTTAAGAAATATTTAAGTGAACGTAGGAATATTTGTACTTTTATTGAAAAATTAATATTATAATTTTTAGATATAATAAAGATAATCCTGTTACTGCTAGGTGAAAAACATATGAGGAATATTATTAAAATAGTTTATTTTGAAGTGATCATTTAACATATTTAATTTAATTTTAAATTTATGAAGTTACATGAAAATATGATTATTGCAGCTATCCAACTATTTAGTTTGTTATCTCATTAGCTATTTATTTACAATAAGAATTACAAGCTTTTAATACCTAAAAATTAGCAGAAACATTAGAAAAGAACTTAAATACTTTATAAACGTAACCGAGAATAATATTTTATCCTAGACAATTTAGTTGGGAATATTGTATTGTTTATGGTATATAAATATAAAATGTAAAAATAGCGTTATAATTGAACAATTGCGGTAATAAATTTTTTCAAATTTGAATTCGTAGCACAGTTTTATGTCTTTAGTTTATTAATAAATCATTTCCAAACTATTTATAAAAACGTTTAAAAAAAAAAATTTTTAGTATCACAATATTATCCTCTGTAATATTCTTTATTAAATAATAATAATTATTGCTTAATTATTAAACATCTCTAATAAATACGTCAATAAATTATAAGAATGTGTATATTCTTATTTATAAATTATATTCAATGAAATAGTATAATTATATAATCGTATTCCTATATTGATAAATGACATTATATACTGTATATTATATATATTTGAAAACTCAAAATATATTATGGTTTATGATTCTTGATGTTTAAAAAATATTATATTATTCATAATTTATAAAGTATTTCTTTATTCACATAAGTGATCATTGTATGTAGATAGTATAAAATTAATTTACAATAGAATTGTAATAAATAAAATAAATAAAATTATTTGTATCATGAAATAATTTATATCCTGTCAAAATATTTGCTATTTTGTTGAATGTTATTGTGTAAAATTGTATTATTGACAAATATTGTCAAAGTATATCATAATTGTTTTGTTGAAAATTATTAATGTTAATAAATTCTTATATTCATACAAATACCTCATAATAAGCAGCATATTCTACTTATCATTATAATATAATTTATATTGTAATGTATGATTACTGATTTCTATTTAAATAAATTATTTAAATATTATATAAGTATTATTGTGTTTATTGTATTAATTATTTTATTAATTTAATTTTAAAAATTGAAAATGATTTACTGAAATGATGTATGACTCTGAAATTTATAATTGAAATTATTGTGTACATTAAAATATATGTTATTAATACGAGATTAATTAAAAGTTCAGTCTGTCATTCATCTTTCAAATAAAGCTTATTAATGTATATTCATGTTCATCGTAGAATGAGTCAAAGAAATTTCTTAGTTATTTATTTGTATTTTCGTAATATTATATTTTAAATATTTTTAAGAATTATGAAATTTTTCTCATTCCATGAAATTTTCATAAAAATTATTATCAACTGAATATATATTTATAGTACTTGAAATGATTTTAACATTCCGAAATCTTAAACAATTCATTATTTCATTATTTTGATAAATTTAAACTACATAAACTATAAATTTATGAACTATGAATATCAACAATATTAATTAAAGTTTAATATTTGTATTTACTATTAAATTACAGAATAATTAAATAATATATATCGTTTATTTTACAAATAAAAAAAATCAATAAAATCTTGATTACATTTCGAAAAATATTACATCTACATTATTCTATTATATTAAAATTAGTAATGCATTTATAAAATTTTTTTTGTTAAAAATTAATCTTGTTTATTTTCAAATAAAGATTTTTTCTAGTAAATTTATTCTAGTATATCATTTTTATTACATTTTATTTTATCATTAGATTATTTAAAAAATTTATTTTAACTGTTGAACTAAAATATAGCACCTGCTATTACTAATAATATTAGTTCATTATTTACATTTGTAAATAAATCTGTGTTTTAAAATTATAAATTATATATCTTTACCTTCAGAAAATATTTTTTAAATTCTTTATATAATAAAGTTGCAGTTCTATCAATAATAAAAGGATGTTTTAGTAGAAATCAATCAAATAATTCATATTTATTAATTTTTAAAACAACTTAATATTTTTTTAAATACCATTGTATTTAAAAATATGTAAAACTAATTAAACATTATTTGTTATTTACAATTAAATGTATTTTTTATCTAATTCGACATAATATTGAAAATATACAATAATAAAAAAATTATAATATTTTTAATACACAGGATTATCATAATAAGGCTGATAGTTCATGATTGAAAAAACAATGTTATAGTAATGTTTATGAAATTAATTATGCCTTACTTGTCATTTATATTCAACTACAATAGTTGATAATTCTAAGTATTGGTAAAATGGAACAAAGACGTCTCAATATAAAATATTTATAGTACCACGAAGAGAAGTAAGAAGGTTGAAAAAAAAGAAGCGTTATATATAAATAAAGTCCTAAATTAAAATACAACGTGAAAAATAATGGAGAGAGAGAGAGAGAGAGAGAGAGAGAAAGGAAGAAGATGAAAAAAAAACGAGCATCCCCAATATTCTGGCCAAGGAGTGCGGCAGTATTGGAGAGTAGGAGGGCCACTGACACACTTGGGATTTGCTCTTCGGCCGTCGCAGACGCAGGTTCCAAAGAGGCCCCGGCTTAGTATTCGATTGGAGACCGTATGAATCACTCGTGTCTCTCGCATCTGTGTTTCTCTCCGTGTTAAGATGAGGTACTACTGCTCCCGATAATGATAAGCCGACGTGTGTCACGTGACGTGGATGACTAGTTTCTGATCTACTTGTTCATTTAGTTGTACGCATGTACCTGCTTAACGGGAGTTTGACTTATTCTTATGGATTCTCTCTCAGACGACTTCAAATTGGAGAAAAATTGGATTTAGGACAAAGATTTTGGCTAAACTTCTGACCAGGATTTATTCAAGCTTTCAAGCAATTCGAACTTCAACGAGACGCCCACGTATCTCTCTCTCTCTCTCTCTCTCTCTCTCTCTCTCTCTCTCTCTCTCTCTATCCTTATCACAGCTACCGATTCAAATAAGCTTCTGCCAAATATTATACATCCTATGGACAATGTTCGATTATTATTAGTATTATTGATATTTATAACAATCAAACATTATTATTATTCCTAATATTATTGCTTAAGTATAATCTACTGAACCGCCATTTTAAGTTATTTTCAGTTGTGTTAGTTATAAATAAAATATCAAGTTACTATATAGCATTTATTATCTCGTAATATCATTTGAAGTGATATCTGTAATGGAAAATAAGTTATTTTTACGAAAATCGATTAATAGTAAATATAATTAAAAAATGTATAAAGTCATAAGATTTCCGATTTTGCTCGTAATCAGCTGGTTATCCGTTGCCCAGGGGGATATTTTAAATTTTGAAAAGTTTCAAAATTATTCCAGAATATTCGCACTCTCGTCGAATGAAAGTAATAACGAGCTATGGCAGGGAATTTTAAAGGATTGTAGCAAAAAGATTACCTTTTCTTGTATACAGAAGAACGCCTATAACTACCTCGATCGAACCTTCGACGATCGCGATAAAATAACCGTCTTCAATGGATTCAGCCTAACTAAAAATAATTTAAATTACGACACGTGCTTTAAGGAAGATTCGGTATACGATAAAGTGAATAATACCGATGGAAGCCACAAGAACAGTAATTTAGAAAACGATAATGCAGATGATAATAAAATTGAAAAGGATATAAGGAACAGTGTAACTGGTAGGAAAAATGATGAAGATGGAGGGGGAGTAGAGGAAGAAGAAGAGAATCTCTTACCTTTAGAGGAAGTAATATACGCAATGAGAAGTAGAGTTGGTAGATTTTTGGCTACGAGAGACTATAAGATACAATTGCCAGCGATATTTGGTGAAGGTATAAGTCTTCAGATCAGCCCTCGTAAAATCTACGACACGGGAGCTTTAATCCGAGTAGATTTTAATAGTCAAGATTTAAACAAACAACAAGGACGTCTCTTATTTAAAAAAATCAGTAAGTTCCAAAATATTTTTATCAGAAAAGCGTCACGAGGACGTGATGAACATATAATTAATTCGAACTAGCGAGTAACATCACTAGTATTTATAAAACTTTCATTCTAAATACAATTTGTTTGCATTGTTTTATTAAAGAATAAATTTATTATTATTTTTATTGAGTCCGTAATAGGGATAGTAATACTATATATATATAATAAGTTAGAGTAACGTAATGATATATTTTATTACAGAGAAACAGATACAAAATAAACTTCTGGTAATATTCCTCGTACTGATACTACTTATAAAAATAATAAAATTAAAGTTCATGTTTGTCATCCCATTCTTATTCGGCATTGGAACGGCAAAAAAATTATTTCTTAAACTACTGCTCTTCTTCGTCCCGGCTTTTGCGCATGTGTTCAAACTTTGTTCAAGCTATTACAGCTCTCACGCTACCAAGTATCACCACCACCATCACAAGGTAAGCATTTAAAATTACTTCAGCACTATATTATCATTGAATAATCTATGATTTTACTTACAATGAAAGAATGTGCTCATAAGATAAATTATTACATCTTATCAACGTAAAAATTAATTCGCTGGTTCTCAAAAATCTGTTTATTCATACATTAGTCTGAAGAATATGTTATTATTTATAAAATTATGTTATTAATTATTCAGAGTATAGATAGGAATTAGCATATATTTTTTATATAAAAAAAAAGATGAATATTATAAATTATAAGTTCCAGCAATATTTTTTATCATTTTTCCCTATTATAAATTTTTTGAATTATATTACAATGTTATTTGGATTTAAGTAGAAAGTTATATAAAATTTATTTTTATTATTATTTTAAACTTATTATTAGCAATAAAAATTTTATCATTAATTTAAAATGCTTTATTTTATATTTACAAAAAAAATATTGGTTTGCTAATAAAAATGTTGAAATCTCAGAAGGTGAATATGTATTGAATGGAAATAGCAATACTTAGAGAATATAATGATAATTAAGTGAAAATTAAATTTGTAGGTGGCTCATCATCATCACCATATACCCGTTCCGGTTCCGGTCTCGTACTCGAAACCGATCTATTACGATCATCCTCCACCTCACTCGCAAATACTGGAGGAGGACTTTCCAGGATACGATTATGCACATCCACATATTCAGTATCGCAAGGACATAGAAGAGTTGAAAGAGTGGGGAATTGAACCGTACGACGAGTCGTACGATCAAGTAGCGCCGCAATCGGGGGTGATTTATCCTGGATCGATAGCGCCGACGAGTCCAAATTTACCTAAAAAATTTTCCAATGTATTTAATAGTCCACCGGCATCATTTTCAATGAATCTCAAGCCAATGAGTCATCCGGGATTCACAGATAAGCAGCTTCCGCCGTTACACGTGCATTCACAGAACCTTGCATACTCGGCTTATGGACCTTCGCCACCTTCACCGTTGCCTTCTTCAAATAAACAACGCCTACAAGGTGCTGGCCTACCTGTGGGAGTCGTTGCATCTCCTGCTTTCGGACCGATGAAGCATCCCGTAGCGCAGCTTACGAAACAACAAAGTTTCAGTAGCGCTAATGATTTTTCAGTCCAGCAACAACAGCAACAACAACAACAACAGCAACAGCAACAACAGCAACAGCAACAACAGCAACAACAGCAACAGCAACAGCAGCATCGGCCGATATTTAATCAGCATAGGCTTGAACAAAAGCCATCAACGTTAGATGTTATAGGTATTCATCATAGTCCTTTAAAACATTATGAATATACATAAATATAAATAATATACCAATACAATATTCTTACGATATTCTGAAAATCCGTGATCTTACTGTTATTATACATAATTTTATTGAAAATATTTACAATTTGTTTGTAATATTTTTTTAAAGTAATGATTTTATTATTTAAATATTCTAAATAGTTGGTTCGATATAATAATTTAAGAAGTATAATAAAATATAACTTATACGTGTGTTCCTCAACAAGATTGATGATTACAATACAAAAAAAACAGTAAATAATTCGATTATTATAGCATATAACATATATAACACTTATCTCGTGAAATCCTATACTGTTTAGAGTTGTTTTTTAATAAATCAATTTTTAATAACTTTGAAAAGTTATATGTATTTTTTATAATTTACAAATTTATTGTCTATTTTGGGTTGCTTTTAAATTTTAACGTTCTTTTATAGCTTTGCGAAATTGAATATTCTTTTCCTATAAATAAAAATAATAACTGTAAACATCATCTAAATGAATATGATTTGTTTTTCAAACACCGATAGTAGCGCTACCGTCCCATAAACTTTACGATGATAACTTTTATGGACCGATTATTGAGCGGCTGGATGGAATATTTAGTAAATTGAAGTTCCTTGAAGAGAGTTGTCGTGAGAGACTTGTTTGTAATATGTACAAAAATCCAACACTCTATTCGCCGCACAGCAATTTCGTCTCTAACGAATTATCAAGGTATAAATACTTATACGTATATATATATATATATATATATATATATATATATATGCTTTTTTTAATCTATCAAGATAAATTATTAATTAATATAAGCCAAAACAGTTTTCTTATTTCAATGCAGTTTTGAATCAGTTTAAAAATTGTGCACTAAAGGTGCTTTGAACAAGCAAGTAAAACGTAATATGTGTATTCAATGTATGATAGCCTCTAAACAAGAGAAAGAATTACATGCAATAAAGAATCCGTTACATATTTCAATCAGCCTTGAAATTTTTTTATTTTAATTTGAAGCATCGCAATTCGAAGACTTCGTATATTATCAGAATAATAAGTATAATAATTTCTTGTACTAGGTCATAAATTAAATATCGTCATGTCGAGGGAAGAGTAGTATATGAAATGCAAAGGCATTGGATTGATATATTGGTAAAATTTATTTATCAAGTAGAGCTTATTCGTGACCAATTATCTCTCATTCCTTGTACAAAATATTTTAATCGTCTCTTAAAATTAGCAGGACCCTATTCTCTTTGTTGATTTTGTATTTCTAGATGAGATTTAATATGGTGTAGTGGAGAAAGCCACGTACACACGCAACTAAGCCTCGCGCTCTACGTCGTCCAATTAGGTCATCAAGCCGGTATGACTGCGTTCTCTTAATCCTTCCTCTCAAATTCCATCGTTTTTTCTTCCTTTTTTTTTTTTTTTTTTTTTTATCACACGTTCATATTCACTCATTTTTATTTTTTATCTTTTTCGGTTATGATTGTTGATTTTAAAAATTACACGTTCCATATACTTTTACTACCATTAACGCTTTATACGTGGCAATGTACATTTTTAACAGTTAGACTGAAAGTATTTCCGGGTTTCACTACGAATTACGCTTGTGTATGTAAGTAAGTAAGTAAGTAAGTAAGTAAGTAAGTAACCAGAATTATATTATACGTCCACTAGCGTCATATAACTCTTTCATTTATTTGTTAGTGACATTGATAAGGTTATTTTTTTTTTTATAAATTAGAAGATTTTTATTATAACTAGGCTTTTATAAGTATTTTAAAATTAATTGATAATGTGTAAATGACTTAAATAATATATTTTTTTTAAACAAGAAAGAAATACATTACTCTTTATTTTAAAAAATTAAGCGATATATTTTACATATTGGGATACTTAATAAATAATGCGACATGTAATTATAATTAAGAATAAATGCCATTGATCTAATTATCATACATTGTAATATAAATTCCTTACAATTAATTTGATTGGAATAATATAAAAATATTTTTTATTTTTTTTTTGTTTACAGAGATCCCCAGGAATTACAACAGGCGAATTCCGCATCCGGTTCCAGTCAACGGTTTCTCAGATATCTTAATGCCGCACGATTAGGTCAAGACGGTGGCGACTGTTTTCAAGCCTTTAACTGCACCAACAAAATCGATTAAAAATCCTGTCGATCATCAGTCAAATGGAAATTCATACGAAATTAAAAAGAAAATCATGTCGTTTTGAATTTCTTTCTTTATAATTCATCAGTCTGTAAAAACATTGCAATTGTTAATATAATATTTCTTAAATACATCACAATTTACTTCAATGAAGCTCTATTGAATTTTCTTATGCATAAAAAACAGTTTTGATTTTATTAATGTTTTGTTTATGAGAAATTTTATGGATTCAAAATTCTAATATAAATTACTTATTCTTTATTAATAGTCCATGAATACCTATATACATATATATGTACATGCAATTTGAACGTAGTGATTTAAAAAAAAATCTCTAAATGTTTGAGCATTAAAGTTATTTAATTTGTTATAACTTACATTATCATTAAATATGGTTCTTATTAAATAATTAATTAATAAATTATTAATTATTAAGGAGTTAAATATTTAATTCAATGAAACTGTTTCTTGTACGTAATTTATTCAATATCTTGGTATCTAAATACAAAAATGATAATTTATTTTAAATACAATTACTTATAAAAACTTTCATTTGGATGAATTATGATTGTTTTAATTTATTATAAAAATATTATAAAAATATGTTTCGTATTAATATTTATTTATCATATTGTTAATTTAGATTTAATTTATAGATTGACGTAAGCTCTT
This sequence comes from Ceratosolen fusciceps, assembly GCA_018883505.1. Classification (NCBI taxonomy): domain Eukaryota; kingdom Metazoa; phylum Arthropoda; class Insecta; order Hymenoptera; family Agaonidae; genus Ceratosolen; species Ceratosolen fusciceps. The sequence goes on from RCIC01000041.1 coordinate 698,732, forward strand.
TTATTACTAAGCTTCTGGGTGCCATTCCCACTTAATGCACAAAACAATGTACGACAAAATAATAAAACGGTTAAAGACTATGTGCAATACAAAGTACTGTATTTAATGATTATTTTAAATTTTAATATATTGTTTATTGTTATTTATGTATGCCCGACTGTGTGTTTCTATCTGCGTGTCCGATTATTGTAGAATAAACTTCTTGTTACAATAAATTAAAGCCTATGGTTACTATAGCATTTATTTTATACATTTTATTGGATTACGTAAATTATTTTATTTTAATACATTCTAATAAAACTGTGAAAATATAATTGGAGAAGAAAATATTTGCTAACAATAATTATGAATTTCAAATAATAATACATACTTACATACAGAATGTGTTAAAATATCTAATTTTTGATACATTCATCGTATAATCTTCAATGTCACCTTAATTAATTATTAGTTTAATAATCTGGAAGTTTCTTAGACGTTCATAGAATATATTTTTAATATTTTATTAACAGTTTTCTTGCACATATACTAATGTATGTCTAAATACAGTTTGTGATCAAAATATAAATCTATGATAATAAAAAAAATTATTTAAAAAAAATTAATTTAAATCAAATATTATAATTATAGTATTATATATGTTATTTACATAGAAATACTTTAATAAGGAAATTATTAATATACACATTAATATTTAAAGCAACAATTTTAACATAAATTTTATGATCAATTTTATAAAAAATATATATATATATATAAATATTAGCAGGATATAGCAGTAGCGTATAGTAGAGAAATAGAGAAAGAGAGAGAGAGAGAGAGAAAGAGAGAGAGAGAGAAAGAGAGAGAGAGAGAGAGAGAGAGAGAGAAAGAGAGAGAGAGAGAGAAAGAGAGAGAGAGAGAGAGTACACTAGATTAAGCTCAAACTTGAAATACCTTTGGGAGAGTATAGGAGAGTCCTCTATCGCGACAAGGGATGGAGACAAAGCAATAATTGAATATAATAGAGAATAATCTTTAAAAAATACTTCAGTTTTTAATGATTTTAATAATTATTTTATTTACGAATTTTTAACAATATTAAATCCAAAAATTTACTTTTCTCCTTTTGTATACATATTTCATTACAACGTTTTAGTATTTAACTTAAAATTATTTGAAAATTTCACAGCTTGTGAAAATGTTATTTCACATACAATTGATTATTTACGTTAATTTGATCAAGTACTTTATTTGTGATTTTGAGGATTATCTATTTATGAGAATTTAATTTAATATTTACGGAAAAGAGCAATCAATATTTAGAAATTGTGTAATGTACTCATCACATATATATTTATATGATAAATTTAATTAAGTTTGGAATGAAATTTAATTCTAGCATTAAAAACCTTATTTCTCATTAAACCGTCATTATTTATTCATTAATATATATATAGTATGATCGCACATATCATGTTATTACATTTGTAGAGAATTTGGTAAAGAATTGTTTATTTGAATATTAAATTGTAGCTAATAAATATGTACTTATACAGATTAATGTTAATAAAATATCTTCTCATACGATATACGCATTCGATATATTAAAGAAAACTATTTCTCAAAAAATTATTTAATATGTATATAATGCAATATAATATTATATAAAAATCAGCCTAAATTTTGAAAGAGTCATTAACGTATAATTAATTAATTAATTAATAAAACTGCTCAAATATTTAAATTATAAAACCGATTGAACTATTTAATATTTACTTCATAAATTTGATTTTGTTCAAGTTTAAATATGACTAAGAATTTATTTTTTATAATATATTTTTTATAATATATTACATCGTTGTACAGTTATAAAATGAAAATAAATTCAATACTTATTCAGGGCATCAGAAAAAGATTCAGCATCAAAGTATGTATAAAAATTAGTTTCGCACTGACTGTAAATATTATATACAATTATTAAATTTTTTTTTTCTTCAAATTTTGAAACAATCAAAGAGATATTGACAAATTAATGTTTAGTTATCGTAATTGTATTAACAAAAAATTGAAATGTTCTTATAAAATTGACACATTAAAGATAAATGTATTTGACTATTATTATTTAATAATCGTGGTTTAAAATTATGGTAAAAATTATAGTTGGCTTGATTTTATGAAATTAGCAAGTAAGCGCATTTGTATTTATTGAAATGAGCTTAAATTTTTAAGATCAAGATGACAAAATAAGTACACTAGGAGATAAAAATAAATTTACTATGTAATAAGAATAATTAGGAACTTGTTTATATTCGACCTAAAATGTTGATAGTGGTGAAGATTAAGCGGAAGTAGCGTTACAATTGTTCATCGAAAACGAAATTTCGTTCCTCCACTGTAGAAGAGTGTCAGCAATACTAAAAGCACTACCCTAGATAACACATAGCATACAGTACTTTCTTCTTTCCTCTTTAATGTTCAGCTCTGTGATCACGTCCTTCATTTGAATTCAAAGGACGTAGTGATCGATGAAGCTTCCATTGCTAGCTATAAAGCTGGCTGGTCCAACGTTACGGTGGCATTAGGTGTTTGGCCTCGCGAATCAACCTGTTGGAAGTTTGTGCGCGCGTCCCTGGATCAAAGCAAAGATGAAGATCGTCGGTACTATATTTACAGTGATAGTCGTAGCTAATCTTGCCACTGCTGCTGATATCCGAACTGCTAGCCAAACGACGACTGTCGATGCGCTCAGAAGTATTTATTACAGGTGATTGAATTATTTGCTCATTAAGCCGCTCGCAATAATCATTAGCGATATTTAATGGACTTGGCATGCACGACTTTAATAAATCCTCTGACATATCTTTTATGCGGCTCTGCATATAGCTACTTGAGGTATAGCTATAACTCGTAACTCGGTTAACTGTGTACAATTACTCGTTATTTTTAGATGCTCGAACGATGAATCGATGCTGTCTTGCGCAAAGCCGAAAATTCTTCGATATTTAAGTGAAGCGGCTCAGCAGCACCGACTTCCAATCACCGATGATCTCTTTATCGTACGGTCACGAAACATAAACGAGGACAGTGATATTGAAAACTACTACGAGTCTCAAAGCTCGGTCGATCCCATAAGAAAGGAGCAGCTTCGGTCTTTGATGTTGGATAAGTTGGATTCGTACTTATCCAGTCACACTCTCGAAGCTAAGCTTCCAGAAGCGATCGTCAACACTAACATTGTACCGAGATCATTGATTGAATCTGTGCCAAAGAGTATCAGTATTCCCCTCAATGACTCTCCTAATGGAAATGGTACGTTCGCTATTTTTTTTTTTTTTTTGCTAAGCGAGTCAAACTATGCCTTATTTAACGAGAAGAAATATATGGCGAATAATTAATAAAATATTTGTTGAAATACAATTAATATAACTTTCAAGTAATTTTCTAATATTTCTAATATATATATATATATTGTCTAAATAGGTCATTTAATCTAATTTGATCTTTACTGCCCTAATAAAATATAAAATATTGAGTAATCTTGAAATTAATCTACTTGTTACAGGACGAGGTTTCGTAAAGAAAGTCATGATTCCTTTCCTCCTCGGTTTGAAGTTCAAGGCCACAGCTCTGGTTCCTCTGGCTTTGGCCCTCATAGCTCTGAAAACGTGGAAAGCTCTGACTTTGGGTCTACTTTCCCTCGTTCTCAGTGGTGCAATGCTTATATTCAAATTAACGAAACCCAAGGTTGCCTACGAAGTCCTGCATTACGGTCACCCTCCAGTCGAGCATCCCCCACATTGGGACACTGCACCACATGGGCCCTACAGGGCATATCGGAAATAATTTAATTTATTCATTAAATCGTGATTAATTAATTTATATTCTTATTATTTATTTAAATGGTATTGTCACCATTAATTATATTTAAATAAAATATTTATACCGTAACTTATTTATAATTACATGTCATTGTTATTTATCATCTATTATCTAGAACGATATTATTGTTTATGAAACCCATATCTAAGAGTTGAGGCTGCCGATTAATTTAAATTAAAATAAATTTTACGTCATTAAAGTAACAATTACATTAATATTTGATAAATTTATAATAATTATACTTTTCCATTGTTTTTTCTTGTTTTTTTTAACAAATGTATCAAAATTTATTGATTCGTTGTACTAACTAAATAAAACTGAAAATATCAAAGGAATAAAATTTACATATATTTCCGATGTAAAGGCAAAGAACTGATCGCCAATGAGAAAATTGGAGAAAATTGGAATAAAAAGCGAATGTCCTGTTTTCTAAATACGCATGTACTTAACTAAAAACCGATAATTTTCAATAGATTCACTAATATTTCTTCATTATTTCATATTACTCCAATTAAATTTTCTTCCTTTCCTTTTCTTGTGTTTTCTAATGCATAATAAACTAACATATATATACTAAACTACTATTTATTTTGAAGATTAAAAGATATAATTAACATAATAAGTACGAAAACATTACATACAGACGATACATGGATTTGGCACGGTAGCAGGGAATGAAAGTCATTGAAAATTACTTGTAATGATCGTATTACTAATTTTAAAGTTATTAATTATCGATTTATTTATCGATTTATCTATCTTAATATCTGATGCGCTCATAGTAAATAAATCTAAAATAAAATTATGAAAAATGCGGTCTTTTACAATTTATTTAATAGCATTAATATATTTATGATTAAACAAATAAAAATCATTAAATTTATTAAATTGCTTCTTTCTTAATTCATTTACAGTATGAACATAAACGGTTTTAAATTGCTTGTTGCATTACATTATGAATAATTCAAAATATGATAATACATTAATAATTAGTATAAACCAGATATACATATATATAACGGTTAATTATAAATTAATGTAAATAGAATAACTATCGTTCAATCATGTATAAATATTTAAAATATAGTTGATAATTTACATAAAGCTCATAAATGAATATATTTATAATATAATAAAATCATTGAAAGTAATAAATTATTATTGAAATAGACATTAAACATAAATTCATTTTGGTACCCTAAATTTAATTTTAATGTATATTCACAAATATAAAATTATTCTTTTATATCAATTTTGGCAAGGAACAGTATTCGGTTGCCGGAAAATATTAACTGCTATTAACAAGCTCAGAGAAATTATTTGAGAATGTTGATTTATTAAAATAAATTAATTATATGATAAATAGTTTTGAAATATTATCTCTGCATGTAAACCAAAAATATGTATTAATATATTAAATAGTCTTAATTTTTATAAATGTAAGGTTTATGATGTATCTTATGGAATATTTGTAATTATAGATTCGTAAAAAGAATTGAATTCATTTCTTATAAAATGATTAAAAAATGATTAAATTAAATTATAATTAACTTTAATACAATACTATGAATTTTAATAAATATATAAAACTACCATATAATTGAACGAATAAAAAAATAATAAAATTATATAATTATTATTATCAAATGTAATAACTTAATAATTCAGTAATTTAATAACAGAACATAACATTGTTATAAAATTAAAGCCAAGCATTTCTTTATTATAATATAAAATGTTGGTAAGTCTCTAAATACGTACTAAGAAGGATGCTATTAAGAACGTCACACTATTCTTATACAGAAGTGGGTTAACTACGCTAAAAAATGTGTTATTATACTTTGAAACTTTGTTGTACTCTTCAATAGTAGTATCAATAATTATTATACGCTTCGAATGCCTATACGTATACTGTGAAAGTTGTTTCAAATTAAAATTCATTGAAATTCATTTGTATATCCGTGTTAACAAAAGTTATAAAAAGTAAATCACGCAGGTGACAAATTTACACCTCCTAAATATGTTTAATTTAATAATATTCAATGATACTTACAATATTATTTCATACATACACGTAGATAATACGAATAATTAGTTTTAATTTAACATTATCGCTGAATAATACCAAATTCATTCATAAGATTCTAAAAGATATTTAAAAAGGGAAACCTTATGACAAAAATTATAATTATCAAGATTATGAATATTGATTATGGTTTATTATTAAAATTTATATAAAATATTTTTATGAAGCTAAGTTTATTCGACAAAGAATGCCGTTATATATATTTTTATACTACTAATAAACTAAAATACAACTAATTTTCTTATGAAAATATTTAATTTTTCATAAAATTTATTATGTTTCAAAATACAAAATACATATTATTTTTCTTTATTTCAGTAAATAAAATATTTTAAATAATATATTGGAATATAAAAAGCATATAGTAACATTATTAATAAAATTTAATCAATAAAAATTGTGCTGTTAAGCTTTTATATTCAATATAAAAATAAATCCATTTATATTTTAAATCATGTATGTAAAATAAGTAAGAGTTTTCATTAGATTATAATTTTTTAGGGTAAGATTGTATACTTCAGAAATTATATAAATGAATTTATTAATAAAAAAAGTATATTAGTAAATTAGAATTTATGAAATATCTTTCGAATCAACATGATAAATCACTAGGTCGAATACAGGAAATATTGACGTAAATGTAAGTTGTTAAAATTATCACACGATAATTCGAGTAAAAATGGACTTATACATTTTATTTAAATAAATCAATAAATTTTCTATTTTTAAATTGATGCATTATTTTATTTAAGCTATTTTTTTCAATTAAATTAATTATATATTGATGTGATTTTCACTGAAAATGTGCTTAAGTAAATAAGTGTATGAGAACAATGAGTATATGAGTATATATATTTTATTTAATTATATGCTCTATATTTATAAAATTTATTTATTTTTACTAATTATATATATATATGTATATTTTTTTTTTCGGAAGACGTGACTAAGATTTGTGAAATTTAATATCGATAAAGTATTTTATAAAGATTAGAAAGATACGTACATCGATTTAATTGTGAAATACTTTTCATTAATTAAAATGCAATAATTGAAAAGAAATTTTAATTCAGAAATTCTTCTTTATGTATATTATATATGTGATATGACAGAGTATTATTCAATTAATTTTCTTATTATAAATATTATAAGACAATGAAATAAGATATTAAAATTTTTGTTTATTAATAATATTGGCTTAGTTGATAAAATTCGTATTTTTATTTCATATATTTCATATATCTGTCAACGATTCGCATAAAAAATTGCAAAAAAATAATAATTCTTTGCGGAGTCGTAAATGAAAAGTTGAGAGGAAGTAAAAAATAATGATGTTAAAGGAATAAGGTTTTTATTGAAAATGCATTTAAGGAATGTTTTATAATTCCGAACATACTTATAAATGCAAATGAATACCTTCAAAGACCCAGAAAATGTCCAGCTCAAAAAATTTCTACTATTTTTTTTTTTTTTTTTTTTGTACGTCCGGCTGTATCGTATAGAGCTGGTGCATGAATTTAGCACCCCGAACACGTATATTGGCCTTAAAGGCCTCAATATAATCGAACCATACCATCGTGGCCGAACGAAAAGAAAATTCGTATCGATATGCAGCGGTACACGGTGGTAATGTATGGTAAAGGTGGGGGATCAGACTAGAGAGCTTCTTACGTTTCACCTGTAATGCTTTCGGGATCATTCGTATAAATAGACAGTTGCTCAAGCCAATCGATATCAGTCACTGAACCGAAAGCGTCGCGTCCTCGGCAAACTCACTTCTTACCTCTACCAAGACTGTACTCGGTACCCTCCTCCACTGCACCATGAATTTCAAAAAAGCCATTCCTATATTTTTCGTGGCTATAGCACTAGCCTCTGGGCAGCCGACGAAGAATGAATTCTGGAAGGGAACGAGCATGGACGCGATGGTCGAACAAACGAAGCTCGAGTGTGCCCAGAAGAACGATGAGATTTCCTGTATGAAGTTCAAGGTGCTGAACTTGCTTGACCAGCTTTTCCGCAAAGACAACTTCAAGGTACATTACAACGTTCAATTTACAATCTATCCATTTCTATTCCATTGGCATTTCATTCTGGGGCAAAATAATAATGATAATGATAATTACAATGATAATGATAATGATCACGTAATATCTTTGCGTCCTATCATTCATAACGTGTAAATTTATAAAAGTACAAATAACACCGACGCTCGAAATGTGAGATAAAGATTTTCAATCCTAGAACTTTCAACGTTCACATTTAGAGATTATCATTAGCATCTTCTGTATTTGTACTCTTCTTCATTGGATAATACCATATTAATATTATTGGGATAAATTCGTCGAAGCAATTTACAATCAAACTTTATCAATCAGCATGAGTTTATATTTAAAATGTTACCGCCTACTTAGATATCGGAGACCGTCGAAGTTACTCGCAACTCGCAAACCGCTGAAGAGTTGACCGGACGTAGCCTTATGAATGACGGTTCGTTCTTTGAGACCCTTCGCAACTACCTCACTTCCCACGATGTGACCTTCAAGCTTCCATTGGATTCGTCAGTCAAGGTGTCCTCTCGCAATATCGATGACGACGAGCTCAACTTCAACGTCAAATTCGGGGAAGGCCGTGCCATCGAAGCCCGCAAATCTAAGCTGAAGAAGGTCATCATCCCCATCCTCGTCTTCGTCCTGCTCAAGGCTATGACACTCATTCCTCTGGCGATCGGTGTACTTGGACTGAAGGCCTGGAACGCACTTCAGCTCTCGTTCTTCAGTTTCGTCGTCTCGGTTGGTCTGGCCATATTCCAGCTCTGCAAGAAAATCGCCGCCGACAGCCATGCCGCGCCAATTACGGCCCACGGGCCATGGGAGTACCAAGCGGCTCAATACAGATCTTTCGATGATGAGCCTCAAGCAGAGTCCGCCGGTGCCCAGAATCTCGCTTACTCGGCTTACGCCCAGGCTTAATCCCAAAATCGTCTCTTCACCTCTACATCTGTTTTTAAATCGTGGACTCTGGCGACTCAAAGTTCCAAAACTTTTGTAATATATTCTCTTCCTATTTTTATACACCCTATGCCTCTGTACTTTATTTAATAAATTATTTACTGAAATCTAAGAAGATTTTTTATTTTTTATTTCTTATTTCACCCATTTTTATCTTCAAAAAATTCAAGTGTTTACTCATTACGTGAATATGTCAAAATCGTAATTTATTGTCATGTATACTACGATTTCCGTAATAATTATGTGACGATACTCCGATTTCGTGATATACTTTTATTAATAAATTTGTTATTTAAAATATATACAAAAATAAATAAATAAAAATAATTTCTTTAAAAGAAAACGAATTATATTAAAATCCTTTCAAATAGTTATAAAGAACATATATGACATTTATTGCTACACGCACTTTTTATAACATTTGTTAAAAATATTATAAACCATATTTAAATACGGTACTTAAGGAAAATTTTACATTCCTATTATGTATATAAAAAAAATTAAAGTTTTTTTATAAAATTAGAATTATTTTTGGATTCTACAAAAATATTGATATTAATGGTTATAATCAAATGTCCAAATTGTTTTAGCTATACAACTAACAGTTACTATTATGTATTATTTTCTCAAATAGAATAAAATATTTTTATATCAAAACCATATATCTACTTCTACAAAAACATCACTGTTACAACGAAAAACTATTATTGTTGAAAAAGGTAAAATATTGATAAACAAAGTGATTTTTGTATATTCAACCTTTGATATTCATTTAATAAATACTTCAATCATTTATGAATTGATTATTAAGTAAATATTTCCATGTAATAAATAAATTAATGTGTTTACTATTATTTTAGTCATCTAAATAAAACTTGATCGATAACATTCTATACGATCTGAATATAAAATGGAAAAATAATATGAATACTTACTTATTCATTGCAAGAATAATTGAATATTTTAAACGATTGTATTGAGAATTAAATTTTTTTTTTAACTTTCAACTTTATATAAAATACTCATCTTCGTGTTAGAATCCTAAATTCGTATTAGAAAGTATCAAAAAGAAATTTCACTTCAATATCTATTCTTCAATTTATTTTAAATAAAATATTTTCACAAGTAATTGGCATTTGATATAACTACAATGAATATTCTTATTTTCATTGTAATCCATGGAGTACATATTTGTATTTTAAATTTATTTAGATGTGAATGCAATTTCAACGTTAGACAAACAATTACTTTTTGAAATCAATTATTTCATATACGTACTTCTGTGATTCTTGAAACTATTCTAATAATAATGACTTTTATTTAATAAATAATTAATTAATTTTTATGAATAAAGAAATTATACTAGGAAACAACAGTTTTAGTGAACAATTATTATAAAATTATATATGAATGTCGTTTAGGTTTTGTAATAATATTGTTTTATTTTTAAAATAATTTATTTAATATTTAATCAAAGTATTAGTTTCTAAAAAAATATTTGAAATTCTTATAGAATAATTTTTTATTTTACTCATATGGATGTAATTAAATACTTTAAATTAGAATTATATTCTAAAAATTTCATTGTTAATTAATAAAAGATTCAACAAATTTAAGCATATTAATAGATCTTACGAATTACATATTTTATAGTGTACTATATCTGATGTAATTATATTGTATTTAATGAAAGAGAAAATGTACGAAACGGTAAAATAATTAAATTTGTTAATATCTATTAATAAGATAGAACATACAGTATTTCTAAATACTTTTATTCGTAATATTATTTTCATTATAAATAGTCATGAACTTTATATGTTAATTATAAATTATAAATTCTTATATAATTATATCATTTCATTATATTTTTCATTATATTTTTCATAATCTATAACATTTTATTTAATATTATAAAGATAAAGTATTTGAATGTAAGAGTAACTACATTAATAGAAGCGACGTTAAAATAAATATACATGCATAAATATACATCCAAATATAAATCATTGATTAAAAGATTGATATTTCATTATATTCGATTTTTTATTTGTATGTTCTTATAACATTTATTTCTGATCAGTTGATTTAATTAGTATCAAATACGAAAGAAAAGTGCAGTAGAGGATAACAAACTGTAAATATAACTGGATAGCATTTTTTCTTTGTATAGTATTGTAGTGACGAAAGTTTTTAATAATTTGTCATATTATATATTTTTATTGCATAAATTTCTCTAGTCAATATATATATATATATATGATTGTCCATCCAGTCTATGGAAATGGAAATGAAGGTTTTGTAATTGATATGGCAAATTTATTTAAAAATTTTTATGTGGTTATTGGTTGTTGATTATTAGTTGATTATAAAAATAGTTGCTGAGAGACCGAGTTTTTATAAGTAATAAAGTTTATCGGAATGTGACGAAAGGACACCGAGCTAATTTGAAAATAACGCTCACATCCGGAGAGAATGATCCTCGTTAAAATACGATAAGGCTCGTGAGTTTTAATTAATTATGATAAAGTGAGTCGGCGTGTTTATTTAAAGAGACATAAGCTTGAGGAGAGTGAAGTGGCGCGTCGAAGCTCGTACCACACATGATCCATACCAAGCGCCACATTTACGCGCAACAGTTCCGTTTCCCGCCGCATGCCTGCACTCATACGCCTTAGCGCGAGTGAAATTTAAATATGATTTTACTTCTATTGCCGATTCATAGCATGCGCGACCGAATAACATAGATATTTCGGAGGAGCGACGGCAGCTTTGACTGTTGAGGGGCAAATTAAATAAAAGGGTCTTGAGGATCTTGTGCCAGTCGCAGTTTGATCGCCGATTCTTTCTCTTCGTGAATCGCGTCGGTAGATAAGTGTTGCTCATTATTATCGACCGAGACGCTCAATTACAAAATTGTAAACAAAAAGATTTAATTTTATACACGGCAATATGCGCTCTCTCATGATCGTCGGTGTCATGACCCTCCTAGCCAATACGGTTCGAGCGGATGATTTCCTCACTAATTCATTCAATGATTGCTTTAGTGCGGATTCTTGGTCCTCCTGTCTGAAACGTGAGGTCCTCGCGGCCCTCGACGAAAAGATGGGTGTGACGACCGAGACCAGGGCATTGGACAGTGTCGACGAGGCCTTGATCGCACGTACCTTCAAGTACCTCAAGGGCTTCGAGTACGGGATAGATCTGCCGCTGATCGATGCTCGACTCAAGTATCGGCCAAGTAGGAGCATAGCCGACCTCGACGTCCAATTCAAAAATAACGAGGTCGCCACCTCACAAGCGAGAGGAATATTGAAAAAGAAGCTTCTCTTGCCTTTTCTCCTGCTCCTCAAACTCAAACTCAAAGCCCTGATGCCAATATTTGTAGCGATCATTGGATTCAAGGCCATGAAGGCATTGGTACTATCGAAACTGGCCATTTTATTAGTCATCGGCTTCATCGCTGTGCAATTCTTCAAAAAGGGAGGAATGACTCCACCGATGGGTAAGTCGAACCTTACGCTAATTCACGAATGCGCCTCTGCTAATTCATACTTTATTAGAAACTTTAATCAAATATAAATTTAAATCTCGCCGGCGTAAGAAAATAACTTTGATTTCCAACACCGTTAAAAAAATATATACTATTTTATAAAAAATCGACGTAAATGATCTCTTACTTACGAATTATCGTTCATTAACACAAACATGTATTTAATATAAAACGATAAATGTCATATCTTTTATTTAATAGGAGTATCAATGGAACCAGTTCCCGCTTATGGTCTTCCTCCCGTAACGACGACGACTTCCGGATATGAGCCAGTCAACACATGGGACGGCAATGGCCCATATTCGCGCATTTGGACTCCGAGCAACGGTGTTGAATCTGCCCAGAATCTCGCCTACAACTACTATTCGGGTAGTAGTAGTTCCAACTCGTACGGTGCGCCCTCCTCCGCTTCATCATCGAGCTCATCATCGTCTGCTACAGGAAGTTCGAGCGTAGTACCCACAAATTATTAAGAGATTACCAAGATATCGTTTCACGAAGATTTATCTTAAAAAGAGGCCGTAGAAGAAGACATCGATGACGCATGAAAGCACAGAAAATATTTAATACATGTTCGAAGCTCTCAAGTAAATGCTTATTTAATTCGGATAAGCCCGTTATTTTGAGATTTCGAATAATTTTGGACGATGGTATAATCAAATATTTGCTCCAGAACTATCGAATTCCACCGATTTTAATAATTCAGATTCATTACACGATTACCCTTACTTATATAATTATAATTATTTACGATTTTTTCATAGTACCTTTACAAGGCTTTAAAATTTAAGATTATTTTACGTTCCTTTGTAAATTTCTTTTCTTATTTAAATGAATAATTTACAGCAATACTTTATTATTGCCTCGATTTAATTATTAGTTATTTAATATTATTATTAAATTAGTTCATCAGAAAATTAATGTTTTGCCAAAAGTTAATAAATAACAAAAGATTCGTAATTCTTTGTACTGCTTATAAATAGCTTAATAATTGAACCTTTTAATCATTAATGTGTCTGTGAACGCTTTTCGAATAGTAAATAAATAGTAAAAATTCGTTATTCATTTATTATGATTAAAATTTCTAATACTATTCGAAAAGTTATCCCAACAACTTTATATCGGCTTACACTCAAGATAATACGTAAATGCTAGTAGCTTATTTTGGAATTCTTTCGATCATTAAACACATTTTTTAACAGATATAAGATTGTTACAAGTCGTCAACAACTAGTCCAAAGAAATTCGCACCAAATAATTAATATCATCCAAAATATAAATATTTGGCCTACGAAGTTCAAATAATTTAAATTAGTACAATTACACTAAATGGCGAATTGTATTTGCATCATTCTTCAGATGTTCATTATTTATTGTTTTTTTTACATATACATATACATATACATATATATATATATATATATATATATATATGCACGATTGGTAATAAATTTATTTTTATCAACTTACTTGTTACTTATATTTAGTACCTGAATATATTATATTAAATATAATAATGTTTTTAAATATATATGGAGGATACGAGTCTGATTCTGATTACATTTTCAAAGTTTTTTTTTTTATAAAAATTGGATCCTTCATTTATATAATACAGTTCTATTATAATACAGAAAAACAATATTTTGCATTATCATTCAATGGAATAATTTGATTATTCTTAATAATCATACCAATAAAACAAAATAAATAAAAATATAAAATTCTGGAATTCCTTTGAATACTGCGGTAGAAACGATTTTTAAACTTCCGAATTTATAATTCTTAAAGTTCATTATGAATGCACGTGTACCCGTATGCGCTCACGTACATATGCATTATCTCCTCACAGCACACTCGCGCGCATCCTGCATCACGTAGGTGTAAATGTATATATATAATAAGAAGTAATAGTTTATATTTTCAATATAAATATAAGAGTCAAATATCATTTAAGATATTATTATTTAATAATCTTTATAAAGACTAATACTAAAATCGATAATTTTAACAAAAAAATTAATCAGTTATAAATTATTTAAATTTTTTAAGATTTATAATATGTTAATTTTATATTAATTTTAAAAATGCAGGAAATTTTAAATTTACGTTCCAATAATTAATTTTTACTTCAAACAAGATCTTTAAAATATTATGAATAAAAATTTTATGAGATATATGTAGTATTTAATAATTATTATATGGATATTTTCCAGTTATATGAAATATATAAAATATTATCAAGACAATTTTTTAGCCTATTTTTGTATTTATGACTTATTTCTATTTCGCAATAGAAAAAAGTGCAATAGTAAACTGAAAATATAATAATAATAATTATTATAATAATAATATTAATAAAAATAATAATAAATTAAGTATTTGTGAATACATTATGAATGTAGAGTATTACATACTGATAGAAAATATATATTTGAACTTGTATAAATGCAAATTTGAACAATATGTTTACAAATCAATTAGTAAAATGAGCAATTAATAAAATAAAATTTATTTTAATTATACATGTAGAATGTAACAATACAAGATATTAAGACAAAATAATAATGAGCAATATTGAAAATTTCAAATATATACTTTCAAGATTAAATATGAATTATATGTACAAATATTTTTTATTCAAAATAAATAATGCGACTTTATTAAGGTCGAATCTATTAAATTAGATATAAAATAAAATAAAGTTAAACTAGGAAGTGCGAACGTAAGTCACCGATTTCACTTCGGATTTCTGTCATAATTTCATTAGCTCAGTTTTTATTATCGGATAACGCACTCAAATTACCGGCGTAAATAAAGATTTTGCTTAAATGACAGACATGATAGATGTCTCCGGTTCGCGTTGTTTGGTTTTTTGATATCATCAATTCCGTTTCCATATTTCAACTTCAGTTTATTTCGAAATATTCATTCTGAATGTTATTATATGTGTATATATATATCACATGTATATGTATATGTATATGTATATACATAATGAAGTTAATTTATAATAAATATAACAGAATGCTTGCAATTAAAATATATTATCATTTATTTTTTTACGTAATACTAATTATTTTATATAAATGTGAAATGCGAGCCAGTAATTGACAACAATTTATATAAGACTAAAAAATACTAATTCCGATGATGGAACTAATGAAGTCTAGATAGTAATAAACATTTATGAAAACGTCAGGGTGGCCTACGGCGCATGGGTAAATGAATGAAGAAATGCCAATAACTATTCCATTGAATACTAACGCACCACCGCTATCACCCTGAAACATATTTTATATTATGATTAGACGATAATGATTATACAAAAGAATATACAGAAAAGTATATTTACCAAAGTTATTAAGTAAAAATTATCAATGTATCTGTTAGATTTTTGTTAAATCTTATGGTTATGGTATGAAAATATAAACTTACCGTACATAATCCAATACCGTGTGCTCTGAATGCGCAGAATTGTTCTTTATGGATTTTAAATTCAAAAGATGATTCACAATCAGATTGATTCAATATAGTCATCCAAGTTTTCTGTAGATGATCTGAAAACGCATGAACCGGATAACTCCGCGCACCCCAACCACTTATGTAACAATTAGCTCCTACTGGAATATTCCTGGTCGGAAGGTCAATTTGAAATTGGTAAGAAGAAAAGGTAATATAGTTTTGCAACTGAAAGGAAAAATTGTATTATTAGAAATGTGAATGATCATATAAATACAATTATTGTATTACAAATTTTAAGACGAAATATTTGAAATTAGTTAATTGTCAGAATATTGTCATAGATTGACCAAAGTATCCATCAATATTTTCATTTACAAATACTTCTATCTGAGACTATGAATTAATTAGACAGAATGAATTAGAAATATTTTCTTCATTATCTATAATAAATTACAATAGTTATTAATGTTAATTTTAGCTTAGACTATTATACATATTAATGATTATTATATAAAGCAATCGATTATCTAATTATAATGTAATTATAATGTAAATAAGATAATAAAAAAAATATTTGTTGATCATTGTTATATAAAAATCAACTTCACCTTTTAATGTTACAATATATCTATATAAATAAATTTTTAAATTCTATTTATAATATACTACAACAATATATATTAAAGAGAATTAAAAATCAACGAATATAAATTCAAATAAAATAGTAAACTCTGATTTAATTAAATTTAATTAAAATATACTGATTCAATTAAAAATTTCTATTTATTCATACTCATTTCGCAAATCCTTCTATCCTTTTTCAAACTACTCTATCGTGAACTAGCGTTTCACTTCTTATTATATAAGAAATACACACATCACGTGTGTGGGTGGAATCGCGGAGATGAACTTATTAGCTGTTAAAATTACGTAATGACGCAAAAAAATGAAATCTTCCTTTAGTTCTATTACTTTCCTTTGAATTTTCTTTAAGGAAAGTCTTTTTAGTTCTTTCCTTATTCACTTAAAACCTCAGTGAAAGTTAGAGTCGGCGAATTTCCAATTTTGTTAGTTTTCGCTGATTATCAGTTCTTGATATTGAACCACAACATTTTGTTGGATACACGTTTATTGGATATTGGATACATTATTTATATAATAAAATTGTTAACTTCCCTTTAGATTATACGTATAAATAATTAAATCAACAAAAATCATAAATTAATTACTTTTCTATAGATGGTGAACGCATTTTTACACTCGCATATACTATGCAGTACTTAACATTAAGAGCAGTAAACATTTGTTTATTATTATTCATGATTTTATAATTCTCAATTAAAGCAGATAAATTGTACTATTAAAACTTCATACATAGCTTATATACGAATTATGTTGTTTATATATTCGAAGACTATATTTGAATAGATATTATTTTATGCCATACCGTAACTACAGCTATGTCATGTAAGTAGCTTCCTTCGGTACTTGTTAATCCAGTGTATTCAGGATGAGGGGTGACACGAGTTATTTTGTAAAACTTTCTGTACATAGCTGACAAAGTAGTGACGCCGGCATAAACTATTACGTCATTAGAGACATCAGTTACGTTTTCAAAACAATGAGCTACAGTAAGAATGTGCCAATGACTAATAATGGAACCACCGCATCCATGCTCGTTGGTTTTAAGAATTCGGAATGATACTTGGTGTGGGAATTCAAATATATGCGCTATCTCGCCTCCAATAATTTTAGCATGCTTGCAAAATACAGCTGAAACAGTTTATTACATATTATATACAAATAATTACTGTATCTCACTACGATTAAAATACATCTTCTGTATTATATACAATTTAATGAATATTTATACTATGTAAGAAGATAAAATGTGTTCATAAAATATTATAAGATGAGATTTAAAGGGTAATTTTTAATCGTAAAAATATAAATAATCATAATTATTTCAACGTGGCTTCAGGTGGTGGCTAAAATTTGAAAGAAATAATAATATGCTATAAATATTAATTATAATTCATTAATTATTAAGGTCTATTAAAATATTGAAATATATTAAAATGAAAATATTAAAATGTAGAGTATATCCATTGCAATTAAGAATATGCTAAATACAGGGAATATAATATAAGAAATACGTAGTTTTATATAATTGATATAAAAAACCAAATACATAAAAAAAAGTATAAAGAAATATTGATACGATGCTGATTCGATGGAATTTCCCATTATATTGGTTCACTCGATAGACATATTTTATAATGGTAGATAAGAAAATTAATTATAAAAAGATCGTTAACGAAAAAATGATTCAATAAATTAAAATAGATTATCATATTTCAGGCCTAGCTTTATTAATTTTCCCGTCGGAAAATACGCCTTCGAATAGCGGATTTTCGGTTAGCATATGATCTCAGAATCGCCTTTTTATTTCTTGGTTGCGTTGATCTCATGTTTCCTAGTTGATACAGCTCTTACCAAGCGAGCATCCCAATAATAGGAGCAAATAATGAAAAATTTATTTATTAATTATACCGATGGAATAACCCCCCCCCCCACACCACACTATACCACACACCACGTTGGAACGGTGAAAGGAGCCTTTGACGAATTATTATCGCTTAAATCAAACTATACTTATAGTCTCGATATAACCTTAAGAACACGAGTTGACCAACCTCGTTTCATCTCCGAGAGCTTGAAAACCGTATTCGCGCCATTGCTTGCTTAGGGAAGGACGTAGACTCGTGATCCGTTCGCGTACCGCATACTCTACCAGTCGCTCGAGACTCCTGAAATGCCATACAATTCACTAAGCTTCCCTCCCCAATAACCTTTTTCTTTAGTCTCCGAATTCATTACCCTTCAATTATTTATACTGCGTGCTTTTTTTTCTCACCATCGAAATAGAACCTAGACTTAACCTATCGCGTTTGAAGCGCTAAGGAACTTCGATTCCGAGCAGTGGTATTGTTTCTTTCAATATTTTCTCAATCCTGCAGATATGAACTCGGTCGCAATTTGTTTGTCATCTAGTATTAGTGAGTTGTTGCATTAACGAACACGATTATTCAGTATCGTCAATATTCACTATCAAAAGCTCGGCCTTATTTCCTCTTTAAAAACGCCTTTCTTACTGTTTTAGCTGTCACAAGTACCGTATTCCAACATAGGTTTGAAGAGCATGACAAGTCATATGATCTCGCGTTTATCATGTATACTCGTTTTTTTTTTCTTTCAAGGTTATTTATTTTCTTACATTCTCGTTTGGATAATCCTTTCTGAATAGACAATTTTATTTCCTTTTTCGAGCTTCGAACGAACCCAATATCAGTCTAATTTGCGATGATACTACAATTTCCCCTAATCTATTCGTTACGAAGGTTTATCATCATTTCGGTTTAGATCAAATCCAATACAACAGTATTATTGAATCGCACCAGAAAATTCGTCTATGTAATTTAGTTTGACGATCTTGTTCCCAAGAACGTAGTAGCTTATAATTCTAGTTTCACTATGGTCACGAGTATCGAAGAAGCTACTCGACTCTTCGTCATCAGTATTTATATATATATATATATATATATATATATCAGTGCCGGTTCATTTTAGATGACAATACGTAAGTAGACTGGCGCTACTGCTGCTTGTGCCTACACCGAGAGACTCACGTTGCAAAATACGTACAGCTCGAATCTACAGTCTTCGAATTCATTCGGAATTCAATAGCGGGATAAGCTAAAATGTTTTAATCTTTCGGATTTCCCGAGCCACTCTTGCCACATCCCTTACGTCAACAATTTTAACATTATTGTGAACAGGGCTATGCATTGACGGGGCCGTTAATTTTCATACTTCATTGGTATCACGATCATCTTGCTTTAGCAGATATATACAAATCATTGCAGTTGCCCTCTTTCGTTATCCAATTTAAATTCGTTTATGAAGGCCTTTAATAACATTCGAGGCGGCGGATATAAATTGCTTGCTGTAATCCTCCTTATTCTTTATTGCAAACCAAACACATCGAATGCTCTTAAGCCTTCGGGACACAACACCTAGTTAACAGATGCTAGTCATAAATCCTGTTTACTATTAGAGTTGACTTTCACATATCTTAGGCTTTTGTACTTGACGACTTGTTTTGAAAGTAACGTGACCGTCCGGAGTTGTTAATATTGAGTATGAACTGATTATAAACCGTTTTATTAATTTATAGCACTCGAACTCTCGGCACTTGCCTTTCATACGTCCAGATGTCGAACAGACAAAATTTAATTTATTGTATTTAACTGTGGCCCATCGTTGTGCAACGTCTTTTTTTTTTTAAACGTGCAGAGATCTGTTATTCTTTCTATGGGGACCTCTCTCACAAATAATACAATTTTCGCGATTGACTTTAATGAAGGTGCGCTTATTATACGCGTATCGAGTATTGTAGAAGATCGATAGTACATGGAATCGTCTGTTGAATACATCACTTTGCATTTTATTATACAATACATAAACCTCTGAAGCCACGATGGATTCTGCCTCGACATGTAAAAATTCGTTGTTCAATTTTTCTAACGTTACTGTACCATCTGCAACGTTCCAAGCATATTTACTGTATTCGTACGTCAAAACAGGTGATAAATGTTTGCGTTGTAAAATATATTAATTGCGGCATATAGAGATATCCTATTAGGTTTAAATCCTTAAAAGCTGGCGTTCCGGTTCCGGGCGAACGTCGTCCAATATCAAGAATACCAAGTTTTTCAAGTCTTTAAGGATTTGTTCGGATACAGTATTTTTGTTTGACAGTGAGCGCGAGTATCCCCATCATTAAACTCTACGTGCTTTCTGATGAGAAAAATAAGTATAGTACGTATTGACTACAAGTACATCTGTAAAATTTCTGTTGTTTCTGCTGTTAAGTAAAGGTATAAAAGTATAAATCTATGACAATTCATATTAATAAATTTCATCGTAGATTAAGAATCTCATTGTACTTAATATTACTCGAAGAAAGGCTATAATATTTAAAATTTTAAATTGTTAATTAAAATATCCCAAGAGAAATGATACGCAGCAACGTATATTGTATGCGAGCTCATCCCTTCTATACAAAACTTAAAAGTGACTCGGGGGTTGGATGGCTAATTCTAAAAATTATTAATATACATATATGCTTCAACCTAATGCACGTGTATATATAAATAAAAATTTTCATTTATTATATCAGCGGGGAAATAAATTATACGATTACACGAAAAAATTCTTTTTCTAGATATTCATTGTTCTTCGGCTCTCTGCCGAGACAATATCCTGTAATAAAATACAAATTTATAAAGTAAAATTCACGATTTTATGCATTTTAATTCTCATTAAAATCTCAATCTTTATGGGGTTTACTTAATTTATAATAATTCCGATCAATACAATAATTATACGAGCGAGTAAAATTTTCAGAGATAATATATACTGATACTAAAGCAATTACATAGTTTTTATTTAATGATATTTTATCAACTTTATCTTATCATATTTTATTTTATCATATTTTATTTTATCATAGCATATTTTATCAAATATGCTCTTGTCTTTGAGCGTAGATGGAAAATAATTATAATTTTAAAAGAAAGTGAAGCCTTACGTTTAAGAATATAAAAATTATATATAAGTAATGTTCATCGACTCTAAAGGATTTATTTTATGTTTTGGAAATTTATCTCTATTGAATATTAATTACTAAGAAATATTATGATTATTACCCGCACGACGTATTGGAAATCATCAAAAATTTATAATAATTTCTTTATTTAGACTACTTTGATCCCTGTTGTTTTTATCGTTATTGTCCATTAGACTAAACTGGTTGCAGTATAAAAAAAATCTCTATTTTTATATATTTTATACTTAGTAAAATTCATTTAAAATGACAATTACATTATTTTTAAAGATTATATTTATATTTAAAGTTATATTATATTTATATAATATAAACTTGTATTTATTTATATACATTATATTTAAAGATTTGAACTGCTTTAAATGTATAAGTAGAATTGTATTGTTGAATTATTTTCAAAAGATAGAACCTTTATCTATGAATTTTTTAGATTAAATATTTATTTAAAAATAAATAAATTATTATTTATAATAATTATATAAAGTTTTTGTATGATAAGGTAGGAAAAATTTTTTAAAATAAAATTAAGTAGAATATAATATTAATTATTTTTAAAAAAGTTATTTCAATAAATAATGTAAAATTACTGAATGTAAGATTGCAAAACGGTTAATTTTTTTTTTATATATTCTATGGGTACTATTTTTCTCCATAAAAGATCATTATAGTACTCTCTCAATATATCTTTGATTTTTACTGTACATAACATTTGTACCCCCGAGCGATTAAGTTGATTATAAAAAAATGAATACTGTACTAGTATAAGTTAATACCTCCCCTGAAATTATCTAGACTTGAATTAACATCTTTGACTTTCAATCTGTTATTGTTATTACAATACTTATTACAAAGAACACTTAAATTAATATGATCTTTAGTTCTAGAAAAAGAGGTTCCTAACACAAAAATGACATAATTTTACTGACAATTGTTTACTATAATATTTAGGCAACATGTTACTAACAAACAGCCATTGTCTAAATCTACCAATTAAAGATTTTTTTTTAATAATGTTAGCCGTAAATTAACAAAAAATTTCATTTATGCCAATTATCGAAAAAATGTTTAAAAATTACTTTCATCCCGGAAACATCTAAGTAATTAAAATGTTTTTATAATCAGACAATAACACCTGTTAAAAATACTTGTCTAATGAAAAAGATTCTTCTTATTCACTATTTTGTATTTGTCTTATTTATATTATTAGGATTCCACGTACTTAAATTTGTTTTATTAGACGTAACAGTAAAAGTAAGTAGCTCTTCAAACATTAACATCTGGACGAATATCGTATACTATTAGCAAATCAAATATATGGTAAAAATATCATAAATTATATAAAAAATCGTTAGAGTTTTCTTTGAATCGGATAAAACATTGTTTACAAGAAATCTAGAGATAAATCCATAATAAAAAAATACTATTTATGAATAAAATTTATGATTATTAAATTTAATTATATATTGATTGCACAACTGTCCAGATTATAAAGTAAATAATAACATAATGAAATTTCAGAAAGAATAACCGTAAGATAATGTTATGATTAATAATAAATAAAATTTTGAACTGCTGCTTTTTAAATCTACTTAATATATCAAAAAATAAGAAAAAATATATTATCAAAAGAAGAAATAATAGACTTTGCTATCCGACCTTAGTATATTCATATTAGTATATTAAATGCTAATGAAAATATTTTGCTTACGAATTTTACTATAGTAATACATCATTTCGAGCTTATAACATACATTAATATATTAATTTTAAAATACCTGTTTCATATGTTCAAACTATTGATAAAATTATAATTATATGAAAAAATTAAGAATTCATGGAACTTTTGAAATAAAACTTTTTAATTAAAATGTACATATTACAAAGTTAAACATTTGTATTATTAAAAATGTAAATAGGACTCGATATGAAAGTAATAGTTCATAAAATTTAAAAATATATTTTCTCTACCTTAATATATTTATTGTTTAATAAAATAATTAATCACAACATACCAGCATTAAACAGTAAAAACCAAAAGAATAGTATTCCCAAATTCATCTTCACGACTGTAAGAAGAAATAATTTACTGACTGATAATATATTTTTTTTTTTTTTTAATTGACATAATATATTATCGTTCAAGCTACTACATTTTAATTTATAGTAATTTCAATCAACTAAAATCCATGATTTTGAACATTACGAAATTTAGTAAAAGTACTTATTAATGTAAAGCACAATTGTGTCTATAAATGAATTTAATAGATATTTACCTTTAATAAGAGAAATAATTATCAGAATATCTGAAGCGAAGCAAATTGGCAAATATGTATAATTAATCATTAACTAGCTATAAAGTAAGTAGAATAGCAATACTTATTATATATTTTTAATTACAAAAATTGTATATAAGAATAAACTATTAATTAATTAATTAAATTATCACATTCATAATACAATTTTATCAAAATACTGAAATTAGTTATACCAGTACTTATTATTTGAGTTTTAAGAAAGATTCATAAAAAATTATTGCATCTAAAAATAGCATATAAAAAAAATATAAATCATGATTTTAAAAATATAAAATTTTTACTATACCTATTCATGTATTTTTAATGAAATTCATTCATTCATTACGAATTAGTGGTTACACCTAATTAAATAAAGAGAAAATACAATCATTATATACGTCAAATATATAATGTATACATATTTAGTTGAATCATATGAATATAAACAAAGATATTATCAACATATATATATATATATATATATATATGTAAATAAATTAAAAGTCATTATTTACAAAAATTCGTATTCTTTTTGTCTAGAAAAATTCAAATTAATAATTATTATTCTTAATTTAATATTCTTAAACGAGCATAATAAAAAACATTAAACTGAATCGTACAAGTAACAAGAAATAGCAGTTATATTATGAAATATATTTTTTATAATGAATAGAAGTAATAAATAGTATTTATTAATTATTATTTAAATATAAATATATATATATATATATATATATTATTTATTTATTCAGTAATCATTTACATATATATATACAACTCTGTATATTTACTTCATTAGAAAATATAAAATATTTAACATAAATCTTCTAAACGACATATAATTCTATTTTTTCGAATGTTTGTCGATAAAATGGATTCCTATTTTACTCTTACATATAATTGATATATTAGTTTCTTTTTTAAACTACCATTTTAAAGATAATAAATTATTTTATTCTAATTTATTATGAAATTAAAGCTGAAAATAATTTAGAATGAAAAAATCAAACTTTATATATTTACTCTTATGATATTTAATGATAATTGAA
Source organism: Ceratosolen fusciceps (assembly GCA_018883505.1). Lineage (NCBI taxonomy): Eukaryota > Metazoa > Arthropoda > Insecta > Hymenoptera > Agaonidae > Ceratosolen > Ceratosolen fusciceps. Next base: position 723,737 of record RCIC01000041.1, read on the forward strand.
CTTTTTTTAATTAATGCATTTTTACTATCTGCCGATTTCTCACATAGCAGCAAATACCAATCTTTTTAATAAGATTTGATAGAAAAAAGCTCAAAAAAGTATTACACGATAAACGAAATAAAGAGCATAGGATATCTGATTTTCGATTTTGAGTATTTTCAATAGCTTTTAGCTTAATTATTTAAAACTTTCATAAAATTAAATAATAGAAGTGCTTAATAAGAAGTATTGAAATTTTATTGATTTTTGGAAAGATAATATACGGGCAATATCTTAAAAGTATTCACATTATAAGAATTTTATAAAAAAAAATTCGTGTATATTCAGATAGAAAAGTTTTTTATGGTTTTAAAAATTTTTTTAAATTTTATATAATAATGATTTATTTATTTAAACATGAATTTCAATGTTTTTATTTTATATGGTAATGATCATATAAGAAAGATAAGGCTAGCATATTAATTTATCATACATTAAATCTTTATTATATAAAATTGAATTCAATTTATTGAATTATTTATTCAATATTTAAGGGATTTGAGTTGAAGAGTGTAATCTTATATATCTTGAATTAGAAATTTTTATTTTACTATTTATATTAATAAGTCAATTAATATAAATAGCCTAAGACAAAGATTCAGAGGTGCGGAACGTGCGAGAATGATTAAAGAAGCGTGGAACGAGCAAATAATTGGTTTTCTGTACATGAGAAAAAAGAGCAAGTGTCGCGAGGTTATTATTAGGGTTATTATGACGTCAAATGGAACGGTATAAGATCACGTAAAAGAATTGGGTGCGTGGGTATGGTACCGAAAGGATGACACGGCAAGGGATCGTCTATGGCGTTCTGGCAATGAGAATCGAAGCCCGTTTTAGAGAGCAAAGGTCGATCTCCGGAACGAGGTGGACTCGGACTCGATAAGCTCGAGAGTCATGAGAGGCATCGACGTAGATTACGACGCGTTTATCTTCTCTCGGTAAAGGAATGAAGTCCCCGTAGAGCGATCAAATACCAGGTGAAAGATCTTTTAATTAGTATAAAAATAAAGCGCTTAAGGATCCTACGGCGTGTATCCGAATATTTTAATTACATTTAAGTAGTTGAAATAATTTTAAAAGCATTTTCCGGCTCCTATTGGGCAGAAAGTTTTATTTTTTTCAACCAGACGTGTAGTAAATGAATAAAATACTCTTTAATTCATTTCATAAATACCGGCGTTATGTTTGCTCCATTACATATTATAATATAATAAAATATTCGAATCAGAATTTTTATTATGTAATTATAATTTTTTATTTTTTATCACGTTCACTAGATCATGAGTTTTTTTTATAAAAACTTTTTCGAATTTATTTATACATCACAAGAATACCGATATCATGTTTATTTATCGTATTTTCATATTGAATTCTTAATATTCTTAGGATTTGCATTTGATTATTAATTACATATATAAATACATGTAATTCATTGATCGGAAAGCTTGTTCTTAACGGGAAATACAAATTACTTTTATAATAAGAAATTTTTAGTCCATTGGTGTAAGAATTGGTAAGAAATGGTGTCCATTAATAAGAAACCACGGTCACGCACTAAAAATTCAACTATAGTTAGTTTAATTTTTAACATAAAGTAACAAAATTTGATATATATATATATATATATATATATATATTTCCTTTTTTGCATGTAAAGAAATATATTAATTACAATCTTTTCTCGACAGAAGGAATATGTTGCGCTCTTTTAATAACTTTTTCGCGCACGGCTAAGATTCGGCTAATAATAATTGTTTAAAATATAAAGAGTGTAATCAGGTACAGTTTACTTAGTATGAAAAAAGTAATCCATAAAATTAATATTAATTTTCAAATAAATTTCCAAGCTAAAATACTTTTTCAAATATTTTAATCTACCGATTGCAATAAATTCATGAACACAATAAATTTAATAGTTTTTAAAATTATAAAATAGAAAAATTAAATATTCTTTTCAATATATTAACTATATATTAAATAAACTTATAATAAATCGAAATATAAAAATAATTTTTCGTAATAATAAAAAACTGAAAACTTTATGCTAGAATAGAAAACAATTATTATTATAGGATATATTAAATGATGATTAGCACAATACAAAGCAACTATGAAATCAAATATATAAAATGTATGCATATTAAGAATATTATTATTCGTTTTTTGTGGTTTTGTGAAACAGCCAAAGTTATTGGTGTAGATAATAATTGTGAAATAAAACTCTAAGCTTTTGTGGAATATCACAAGTCCTTTATTTTATAATTCTCTCGATAACAATATCAGAGTTTTCTCCCATGAAACTTTAATTACTGTATAAGAAAAATTTAGTTAACAAAGTTAGCGTAACTAATTGTAAATAAAATAAATTTAATAAACAATAACATACTTGAATGTTACTTAAACATTATGAAAATAGATGAAAAATATAAAATTTCTATTCACACGGTCATGCGCAGTGCTCGACGATACGCTAGATAATCCCACATGTAGTATTATGTGCGATATCGATCAGCAGTGTTATAAGAAATAATTAGAATTTTTATTATAAACTATTATAAAGAAATGATCAGAAAAAATTACCTTATATAATGTTGTTGATTCTGACTCTTTAATGTTGAGTACTCTTAAATGTATATTAAAAATATGAAATACTATAACATTTTATATATAAGCAAAATAAAATACCATTTTTGATAATGGTTGTATATAATTATTAAGAATTTTGAGAAAATAAAATTTTTTATATATATAATTTTGATCGATAATTTTTCTCTTCTTTACAATTCAATAATTTATAAAAGCTCATAAATATTATAAATAAAAATTAATAAATTCTACTACATTTACAAATTTATTTATTCATCTAAAATTATTAGTTAATGTACAAAAATATGAGCAATGGTTTTTTTTCCGGAAGGAGTTTGAATTTTATAAAGAATGAAAAATTTTTTTTCATTTACTTAGTTCTTGTTCAGGCGGTGGAGGCTTTTAAAAGTACATTCTCGGAATCGGGAATAGAATGGAAAATCTATCCTGCCTCTACTACATCTCGATCCTTTTCCCCCTCTAAGCTGTTTTTTATCGCCTTACATCGATTATAATTTACTTACTTCCGACGACGTATAATTTATACACATTATAATTTTCATATTCATTTTTTAACTTAGACGTAGGAAGTATGAATTCATTGGGTTTCCACATCAATTTTGATTACCCGAGCGAGTAAGTTTTGAAACTTTTAAAAAATGTTGTATTTTGTATAATTAAAAAGGTAACATATTCTAAACGCGGACGTCTATAAATCAACGCTCTGTCCTTTTTCAGTCGGAATATACGTACGCCTTTCCAACAGCGGATTTTCCGGTAAGATGCGATCATTATGCGATTTTACTAAGTGTCAAACACACGTATTAATTCGCGATATTTTACATTTTTTCATTGATGTTCCTTTTTATTATTTTACATGTATCATATTGTTCCTTACTTAGGCAATCATATTATAATGTATTATATAGTATTCGCAATTAATCGCATTTGGAGTGCTTTTTTATAATGTATTATAAGTACACATCGAAAAATTCGTATAACTATTATTATTACAATAAATATTACTAGTATTACCACAGATAGGCAAGATTTTATGCTTGAGACATGCGCAACAATGGTTAATAAAAATTTAATCCGCAATAATACGTATAAATACAAAAATACGTAAATATATTATTAATACATAAAACATTTATATCAAAATTAATAAAAAACTTATTTATTACTATTAAATAAATTTACATGTGGCTGTACAAATAAAAGTATTGGCGAAAATGGATTATGCAGTAAATGCTTTTATATACGTGCAAAGAGTATTTGGAGATATTTTTGCATTTTTCATTACATTCATATTTTCAATCCCTTTTTCAACGATCGTTTTTAATAACAACGATATCTTTTTTCAAATTACGGTACATATTTTATCAATTTCGGTTACTATATATTTAAAAACTTGTATTGTATTGTTACGTTTTCAACTGAAAATTAAGAAATATGTTATAATTTAAAATTACACGTTAAATACTTTGTACTGTAAATATTAATAGTATATAGATTTTAAATAATACGCTTATTATTTTAGAGTTACATTACTTTTATTATAATATAATTCTAATGATTTTATTACTTTGATGTTAAATATTTTATTACAGATTACATATTATAGATTTAAATATCGTAAAAGAAAAATTCTTAAAGCTTATAATTTATTATTAAATAAAAAGTGAAATTGTATATATAATTGATATTAATATTTGAAAAGAAAAATATTTCAAACAAAAAAATTACTAACAATGGAGGCGAATCTATTATGTTTTAGCTATGAATTTCGCGAAACAATATGTTCGCTTCGCGGAGTTGGCCGCTTGACAAGAGCTGATGAGGATATACAACCTGAGACGAATTCAGCAAACAAGAAAAGTACACGTGATTTTTTCCTTCCGAAAAACGAGCAGAAAAATAAGGACAATACGTTAATTTATAATCTGTTGGATACGTCGGAGCTTGTCAATAGTAATATTAAAATACATTACTTTATTTTACTTTTTCTATCTTCACTCTACTGTGGATCAACGATTTTTATTAAATTTCTATAGAGCTTTCTGCATACAAGGATTAAAAAATGTTTGCTAGATTTCAAAACAATACAGAGTTTATAAAACGTATGGGACGAACTTTTCCTGAATTAGATAATATTTTATAGAATTTACTAACTATTAATGCATGTGAAATTGACTAAATATTCAAATGTTGAAAGAGTCAGTATTAAGCGAAGGTAAATAAAAATAAAATAAATGAATAAACTAAAACGAAGAAATAATTTCTATAACTCAACATTATATTTATTGTCAGTGAATATTTATGTGCGTGTTACATCACCTTTATTTTTCTTTATCAACTAAGAACTTTTAATTGAGGTATTTTAAAGAAAGAGCAAAGTTTACTACTCAAAGCCATGATTACGTCATAATAAAAAGAAAACAAATGCAAGGAACAAAAATAAAAATAAACATTAAATCTGATAAAATAACAATAAAATAAACGAAAATAAGCTCATCCACAGTTGTTGGAAAGAAACCTAAACTCAAAACGAGCACGGCAATTCGTTTGCAATATCGACGTAACGTAAACATTTGTTATTTATACTTTATTTTAGTTTTGTCATCATTTGTTAAATATTTCTTTTATAAGTTATACGTTGAAGAAAATATATTTAAACTTAAAATAATATTTTGTCCTTAAATACTTAACAAGTCTTTTAAAAGTATTATAGTATAATTTAATTAAATTATTTTATTTATTAACATAAAATATAATTAAAATGCCTATAAAATATAATGACAGATCTTACTTCATTATTATTACATTATTATTCAAATTATTATAATCAAACAGTCCTTGTATGCTCTGTATGTATTGATATAGAATTATTATTTAACATATAGTAATTTCTAAGGGATGAAACTATAAAAAATGAATTGAACCCAACATGTAAGAATATTAAAAGAAACTTTTTATATAAAATTAGTTTTAAAAAATTAAACAATTATGGTTTTTTATAAATAAAATCCAAAATGGTCTTCTGGAAAATATATTATTATTTAAAAAAATTAATAATACGATTGCCAATAAAAATAAAACTTTTTCTATTTATTTCATTACATATTACATTTTATTTGTATCATAAGACATCTGCTTTTAAGTAATATAAAATGAGTGAAAATTTTAATTAGAGTAATTAGAATAAATGTATGTAAAACCAGTTAAAATTTTTCATTTTATAGAAAAATTATTATGCTTATAAAGCCAAAATTTTCCGTTATATTTTATAGCCTAATAAATATTAATATATAAAGTTATGTATAAGTTATATATAAGTTATATCTATAGTAATTTTTGTTAATTACATATTCCTTACCTATAATAAGTCAATTAAAAGCTTTTATTGTATTATATCACTCTTTCCTAATATTTTTTAATTTACGGTTCTACAATTCCGAATGTTTAAATGCAAAATATTTTATTAAACCATATGAGAACTAGATTTATGATGGTTAAGGGATAAATAATAAAAAAGTGAAACAAAGTTTATTTAATATTAAATTCTTTAATAAATCTATGCAAACGTAAAATGTTATTTCGTAGTTATCTGATAAATTAAATGATTATATATTTTATAACAGAAAAATTATATTACAATTTACTTTTAGATTACTATTTTAAATTTAAAATAAGAAAATACATGTATAAATATTTAAATTGTTTAATTCTTGAGTTTTAATAATAGCTTTTAATATCTTAATAGTAGTAAATTTAAAATAAGAAAAATTGAGTTCCAATTATTATAATTTGTTACTTACTTTGAAAGAAATACGGACATTAAAAATTGTTATCGTTATATTCTGTAATGATATTGTGAATATAAGAATATCAAATATTAAATTCTAGTTTCCATTTCACATTTGCAAAAGTACTCATATTTGAAATAATTAATTGAAAACACATAGCAATAACTATATGCATTTTAATATTTAATAGTTATTAATAACGAAACATTCATTAGCATAATACTATTTAAGATATTTCAATGTAGAAAATTACAAGTATTGTATAGAAATAAGTATATCTTGAAAACTTTTATCCATATTTTATTTAAATTTTTGAATAATCAAGTGTATATTGAATTTTGTACTCAAAGTTTTTATGTAAATATATAAATTTCAAGCATTATTTATAAACTATTTATGTTATTTTCTTTGTAATATTATATTTTACAAGTTCGATTGCTTAAATAATCCAAGTAAGAGCCTCCGTTTACCTTATCATGATTGTAATGGGAGATTGGCTTGTCCACGCGTAGTTGCACGAGCTGCAATTTGGAGAAGAGGGGTGCTGCTTGCTATACACAAAGGGGATTTTTTATTGATTCCAGTGGAGTCTGCGGTTGTTGCCGAACAGGACTCCTTTCGGGATGTAGTAGTATTCACGAGTCGTGGATAATCAGGGAATGCGGTGGGCGCGCTTGAATATCTGACCGACAAAGTCTTGTCTCTATGAGTATTGACCTTCGCTGTGCTCTCGCAACACTTAATTATGGTTCATCCCCGATTGTATCGATTCGATTTTATCGACACAATAGAGTTAGTATATAGTAGTCCTAATATAATAGTAGTCCTCTACTTTTCGAACTCACAGCTCTTGAACCAATTATTATTTAACAAATACAGTAGCGCAGCGATCGCGATAATCTTTCTGTTTAATCGCACGTAGGCTTTGTTGTCAGCCAAACATCGTACACTGAATATGATACTCGGACCTTCAAGTCCCGAATTTTCTAGACTAAAAACAATTACAATGGCAATACCAGCTTATTTATTACCAACCGTAATGCTTCCTAATTCGCCTTAAGCGTACTCACTTTCGTCTTTTCGTTGGGAACACGTTATCGCGCCAAGGCAATGCTCTCCAACAAAGATTGTTTATGGTTTGCGGAGCGGTGAAATAGATCTTGAATTTAAAATTAATGCAACAGAACAAAACAGAAAGGGGAAGTTTTGAGACAAGCAAGAAAAAGTATCTCATTATTTTTACGCAATAAAAGACAGTATTTTTTTAAGATAAAGAAAAATTCTTCTATAATTATATTACGGATACCGTTATAGAGATACCAAAGTTTATGAGTATTTACAACACGTAAACGCGTGATGCATCAGTGTCAAGGCAGAATCCCTTTATGACCAAGGATGTGCTTTCTTTATTATTTAATTTTTATGATCGTCAATACTACTTTTTAATTTGATTTTTCGTATAAAGCGATGCATTAACAACTATTACGTGTGGATTATAGTTTTATTGTAGGTACGAGCCCACTCACTCAGCTAAACTCTGTATAAAAATTCGCAATTAATACGTACGAGTAGAGACCATATAAATACATAAATATTATAAAAAAATTATAAATTATGAGATAATTGACATTGAACGAATATTCATATTATTTTATTAACGAAATAATTTCTGAAAATTTATGAAATTTTAGATGAATTTTATAATCAAATTTGCTAAGATTAAACTTAGAAAGTCAATTTATACGTAATTGAATTATATGAAAGAGTAATCCAGAAGTAATTGGAAAGTCAACTTTATACTTTTTTTTTTTTTTTTCATTTATTATTTATATTAAAATAGTTATATTTAAAAGAAAAAACTGAAAAAGAATGTAACATTATTCCGTTTGTTACAGTTATTTAGACTGAATTAAAAAAATGTAAAATTAAAATTGTTGTAGAAAGCAGCAATGAAACTTTTTTGAATTAGAGTATGCGCGAGTGCGTTTACGTATGTGCGCGCGCAAGTTGATAGAAACGATGTGGGAAATGGAGTGATGTGAACAAGAAATTGGCTATGGCGCGAGTGTGGTAAACGTGGTGGGTGAAGACCCACACAAATGAATCACCAACGGGTAAGACGTTAAAATAGAGAAAAATAGAGGACAGAGTGAAAGAATAAATGGGGATGGGATACAGAGAGAGTGAGAAAGAGAGAGAGAGAGAGAGAGAGAGAGAGAGAGAGAGCGTAGGAGATTAAGAGAGACAGAGATAGAGAAATGGAAGCACAATAGATAGGAATTGTTGGAGTAAATGAAGGAGTCGAACAGGGCGTTAGGGGAGATAAAAATAGTGCGAGGGAGTGAGCGGAAGGGGGAGAGAGGGCGCAAAGGAGAAAGCGTCAGGTGGCTTGGGTCGAGTAGGGGAAAAACGGGAGACCCGGGCAGTGCAAGCCGGGCATCAAGCCCGTTCACATTATCTTTCGTGTTTTGCGCATTTACCCCACGGATTTACATGTATAATTATTATCATTACCGTTGTCATCGTTATTGACATCTTCGTCTCGTCCTCTTATATTATGTTTATCATCATCCTCATCATCAATCTTGCTTTTCTTCATTATTATTAATATTATTATTAACATAATTATTGCATTTATGTTAACATTAGTTTCAGATGTATCAATTTTGCTGTGTACTGTGAATTACAGGTTGACAGAGAATGACTTAGAGACAGAAACCAAAAGACTTTGGTGTTAGTGTTAAATATGTAAAAGCAAATAATATAAGTCGGGTGAGCGACAGATGCACATATCGAAAAGCGAAGGACAGAAAGAGAGAGAGAGAGAGAGAGAGAGAGAAGAAAAGACTCGGAAGGACGAAAAAAATTCATATCTTAGGATGCTCTGCCAGGATTTTCTATCTTGACAAAGTAACAGGTTGGTGATTTAGCTTTAGCTATATATCAGCTATTGAAATACTTAATCAATTTATAAAACAACAATTGATTAAATTCCTGCAAATATTGCGAAGTGTTCATTAAAAAAAAAACGTGGATTTCAATAAAAAAAAATTAATCGTAGAATTAATTATATTTTCAAAGATCAATTGAAATGGATTTTTTTCATTCTTTTTTTTTTTTTTTTTTTTTTTTTGATAGTAAGTTCAGATTTCTAAGTAGATTTACGCATTTAAAATATAAATATACTTTTAATTGTACAGGTATAAATTTCAAGTAGTATTGATCTTAAAATATCCTCAAAATATTACGTTGTCAGACGTTCAATAGTAACCATTTTTTAGTCCTATTATATACTATATATTATACATTCAAATGAAAAAACAAGTGGATTTATAAAAAAAATTTTAAATTAGTTTTATAATTAATTGTCACGGATGACAGTACGCGTTTGAAAGCTATACAAATTTTATAAATTGTACTAGACTATTGTAAAGACTATTACAATATTCTTTTTATTTTCTAAGAGTTATAAATATAAAATTGTATTTTACTACTTTTTAATAAATTTATAGATTTCATCATAATTTATACACACACACAGAGATATATATATATATATATATATATATATTAAATACGTCGTATAAATAATCTAGGTCAAGTACATACCTGTTGAGGTTCTGTACTATTTTTTAAATTTGTTTATATTTGATTAATAAATAGATTTAGCTTCGAGTAAAAATGCAGTAATATTTTACAGAATATTATATTTCGAAGTTAATTATATATTTTATGTATAACTATATTACACAATATCTGTAATACGCAATAATATATCATTATAATGTTTATATTATTATAAAGTATAGATTATTATTCGAAAATTTAATACAAGGAGATTACTCTAGCTAGTAAACTTTTTTATTAACTAATAATTTTACATTTTTTATTAATATAAGAAATAATTTATTTTCAATAAAGAATATAATGAATAACTCTATATCTATTCGATTAAACTCTTTTTACTTTTTGAATTGATCTATAAAAAAAATTGTTAAACGTTTCATAATAATATAAGTGTGTATAATTATTCATTTATATATTAACTTTTTTAGAAAAAGAAATACTACAGTAATACAATGAAGGATAATGAAATTAATAAAAGTGAATAAAAATTTTAGTACTATTTATATTGAACGATTTAATTATACATAGTATACGCAGTTATCGAAATTATTTGATATATATGTCTAAATAAATTATAAAAAATAATTCTTAATTATTGATTATTATTTTATTAAATAAGGTGTTATATGATCCTATTGCATGCGGCTTATATTTTCCAATTAAAAAACAATTTACAAGTTCTTACTTGTAAAAAAAGGGTGAAGCATAAGTAAATATAGCGTTATTTCAATTTTGATTTTAAACAATATAAAATTACTTATACGTCTATAGATAATGGTCTAGTCTTATCATTTTCCAATCGGAAAAATGCATTCAATTTTAAAATAAATTCAATATTTATTGTTATTTAGTAAAATAAAATATTTTTAATAAAATTTTATTAATAATAAAGTAATTTTATTAATAATAAATAGAAATAATTAATGGAAATCATAATTTTTTTAGTTATTATATACATTCTGAGTTTTTAAATACTACATATATTAAAAGAGAAGATTTTTAATTTTCTAAAAATTATAGTTTTAAACTAGTTTCAATTAATAATGCATATTTTTTTTGCAATTCGTTCGATACTCGTTCGATAATTTTTAAATCATTTCTTATCATTACGATGAATATCTTTATACAGTCATAGATTCAATTATAGATTTTAGTAAAATATAACAAATATATATCTTTGTTGTATGTATATGTAACTTATTTCTTTTTATATTAATTTGATATTATTAGCTTTTTAAATCTTACATTTGGGTTAACAGAAAGTGACAATTTGAGAAGAAAGAATCGAAACGAATGAGATCATGTAATTTTTTTTTTCTTTTTAAAAAAATCTATGTATAAATGTCACTTTTCACGTATTTTTATAATTAAAATTAATAATTACTTACACATTATTAACATATTGAATAAAAATTACAATTCATTATTTTATCAAATTAAAGAAATTATATTTTCATACGTAACATCAATGGATACAACCAATGAAATGTGACAAATAAATACTTGAATTTACCACTAACATCTTAAATAAATATAATTACGTCTGAACATTAGTATTATTTGAAGAATTTTGTGCCACATTATAGAAGTAGGGACAATTGGGCTCTTCTTTGATAATTTGTGAGCTGCTGACGATCGAGTCTGTGGACGAACCTTTGTAGTTTTAATATTGAGGAAGGAAGGACAAACTATTAAATATTTGGTTGACTGGAATGATAAAGCTTGTTTACCGACCTGATCTCCAGTCATGACGTCATTACAAATATCGCGGATAAGAGTTTCCTATTTCTATTTCGAGGCTTTATATTTAATTTAAAAGAGCAATAACTTATTTTTCTTTTCATGATCTTTAAAAAATGTCGATTATGGTTAATTTACTAATTCCTCTTTGGCAGCTATCTGATAATGTTCAATTTGTTTCAAAACCTTATCTATCTCGTGCATTGGATATCTACTACAAAATGGAAAGCTAAAGGGGCTATATCTATAGAATATTGATCGAGGTACAAATTTTCGTAAAGTTCATGCTTTACGTACATAATACTTTTAATAAAGAGGATGAAACAACCAATATAAACAATCTTAATAAATATTTATGATGTTCTTCCGATTCTGTGTATCACTTTTTCTCAAGATCTGGGTAATGCGTAGCTTATTTATTAAGTTAATACACAGGAAATATTTTATATTGCGATTGGATATCATACGTAATAGTCGTTTGGAAGACCCTATACTTGTTAACAAAAGCACCAATTCAGTTTAAAACCAATGGAATATTAAATTTTACAAATATTTTCCGACATTTGCTGGATTTACTGATATTTATTTGTCTGAATTCCGGTTAGTATGTTAATGAAAATTTAAGTAATAGAAATTTCATAATAGAATGCACTATGCACATTCGTGATCGTCAATATTCGGATTCCTTAAATTTTTTTATTTTCTTCACGATAATCATGAATAGAACTTCGACGAAATTGTTTCATATTACTCTAGCTAGATAGTCTATATCTTTATGAATTTCGAAATCATAGAAGCATAATATTTTATCTAGGAATCTGTGAGGCAAGAATCAAGACAAGAAATTTTTTCAAATATAAGGATATAACTTCATAAATAATAAATTCTTTAAAATTCCCTCTCCAAATAGTAAGATAAAGTATATAAAGTTTTATATTTACTATTACAGAGAAAAAATACAAATTCGTTTTCAAGTTAATAGTTAATTAATTTTGGTTTTGTGTAAATGATGAAAAATTTCAAACCAAATGATTAATATTTAATTCGTCCTTTATTCTTTGTCTTTAATTAAAATAAATTTTATACATATACTTATACATATACAAAAATTTTCTCGGATTTTACAAAACTCGAGTTTTTCGTTTGTTATATAAACTAAATAATTACTTTAGCAAATAGAAATATACACGATCTAATTTAATTATCACTGACTAATATTATATCTCTTAAGTACTAGTTAAATTAAAAATTGATGTAAATATTAAGATTGTTCTTGATGATGCTTAGCTTATTTTCGAAGACTTAATTTATGCAATTAGTGCACCAGCATCTTCACTAAACTAGTGTCGTATGTAAATTTATAACGTGTATTAATTATATTCTGTGAAAAAGATATTTAAATATATTTTCTATTTAAATAGTTCTTATTGAATGTTTTAAATATAGTTATTTCAAGTGGTTTTAATGCTATGGCCTTTTACATAAAAAGAAATCATGTTGATTTATGGAGAATTATTTTTAATTGTTAATCTTTAATTATTATTAATCTCGTCTACTGACAGATTTATAATAATAGGCTTTAACATAATACAATTTAGATTGATACCAAATGAACAAATGTAATGGCATTACACATGTATAATGAAATTGTACAAAGTTAATCGGGCGAATTATAATATAGGGTACTTTCTACTTCGTAAGTTAAACTATATAATTGTAATGACAATTACATCTATACAAGAATATACAAGAATACTATTGAATTTATATTCACTTTTTATTAAGTCGAAATACGTATAATTTCATTACTACAATCTTATACTGTTAATATATATTTTTATGATAACCCATCATAAGCTTAATTAGGAATTACATTAGTAATTAAAATTATTTCTCATATACTTATAAATAATTCATAGAAGTTTCTTCTATGAACAATGATATTTTTTGATAAAAGCATACAAATAACAAAATATTATTAAATTTATTTGTAAGCATTTTGCGTAATAGATATGCGAATGGTTAAAAATAAAAAAAAACAAATATTCAAATAATATAGTCGTAGGAATATATTTTGAATAATATAAATAATAATTATTAAATTCGATAGAATTATTAGATTACAAGTCAATGTATTTGTTGTGCATTTAATAATTTTACAGTAATAAATAATAAACAGTAATAATAATGATAATAATAATAATAATAATAATAATTTATTACTAAGTGTTTAAAAAAAGCTTATTAAATTTCTTTATGTATTCATAGAGTGGAGCTTCCGTATGCATTGAAAATTAAAATCGAATATATTCGTATGTAATAAAGCATAATAAATGTTTAAAAAAAAATAAATATAATCCACGATCTAGATATTTGTTTAAAGGAATAAAAATAAACTGATTCTCTTAATTTTGTGTATATTAATTGAAAATCTATTTATACGTATCATCTAAAAGATTAAAATTTCAATGTTCTATCTTAGTTAATGATCAATAGAAGAAAAAAGAACAAAGAAACAAGATCAATTAGTGGATTGCACCTTTATTACAAATAGATTTTACAGCAATTTGTTGTAGTATACGGGCAAATGCGTTAATATGCGTTTGATAAAGTGGCGACATATACGAACCATGACCATTTTCTCTCCGAGCCTACTTTAATTTTCGATTATTAGATTATGATTGTAAACGCCCGAGAAAGATGTATATACATATACGATGATTAAGCTCACTCTGTTGGAGGTGACTGTGACAGGGTCACCTGTTGACCTACATTGGCGCCTCCCTTGCAATGTGGCATGCGCTTAGATAGAGCAATATTGCTTCAGACGCTGGCGAATACGCAGCCGTTATTTTTTTTTTTTTTTTTTATTTTATTTATCTCAGAAAATCGAATACTCTACGAGGACTTACTAATGAACACGCAATATTTCTTTTGCTTATTTTTAATTAATTGATGCAAAATTCCAAAAAAAGAAACGTGAAATATTATTTTAAATATATTTGTTGTAAAATATAATTGCAATTAATTATATTTATTGTTTCGAATCTTTATGATAAAACATTTTCTTATCTTTTTCGTATCCTTGAGACTATAATAATATATTGTTAATTCTAGTTTAATATCGATCATTAATAATCACCGTTGAAAAGCATCTTATATTGTGGAAAATTATTTTTAATTAACGTATAACTGAGTCATAGTAAATTTTATATTTAATTGTAATTATTATTAATAGTTATTTATTCAGTTTTAAAGGGTTCATAAAAAAAATTATGTACTCCACTGTATAGGTTGAGCGATTATAAAATTTAGGTTCATAACCCCATAATCAGAGTTACGATTTTCCACCTTGACTAAAAATTTTTTCTAAAATCTCAATAAAACAATATTTTTTAACTGAAATAAAATATTGTTTGTGAAATAATCATAAAATCATTATTTCTATATTATTTTTTAAAATCATGAAAACTTATTTATTTACTTCAATTTTATTATATAGTGGTGATACAAACAACAACTTTTATGTAAAGCTGAGAAATTTTAGTTAAAATCCTTATCTCACGAATACAATAGTTTAATAATTGTAATAATATAAATTAATTAAGAATGTTAAATGTAATATTTAATTGTTTTTTAAGTTGTATGACATAATTAATATTTTTATTAACGTTATTTAATTTATTTAAATTAGATAATATTTATTAACTAAGCATAGACTAATAACTAAATAGTTTTGATTTAAAAAAAGCATGTTTGGTTTGATACATGATATTAAAAATGTTTGGTATTTTCGTATTCGATATCAGTGCTTGTAATTTATAAAATAGCTTTAACTAATTATATTCAATAATTTTGTATCTTACGTATATATTGTTTATTTTGTAATTAAAGTGTTCAGTATTATATGATTTTAAAGTTATTTTAATATAATTTACTTACTCGGAAGGTAATAAAAAACAATTCATATAAATTTAATGTATTATATTGTATATGAGATGGGGAGGTTATGAATACTATAATAAAACGCAGTATTATTACATACGAAAAAGATATGGTTAACGAGATAAAGAAATATAGACGATATGGGTTGGTGAGATATGGGTTGAAAAATTGCGAGTAAGGGAAACATGGTGAGGAGCGACATCGGAAGTGAAGGCGAGATTGTAGGAATGAAATAGACAGAGAGAAGAGCAGAATAGATTAAAAAGATAGACCCAACAGACAGACAAAGACGAATGAACAGGGAGAATAAAAAAAAGGTTTGGAAAATAGTAGGAATTAAATGATTGGTTATGTTCTGTTTTCAAAGACATATTATGCATTCGATAATTTAAGAATAAAATAAATTTCGAAGTGAGATACGTACGACAATTTATTTAATTACTTTTTACCTGTATCTATCTATTTAGTTTTTTTTACTAAATCCATGTTTTATTTAAATAATTAAACAGTATATTCTTTAATGCCAAAGTTTCTTCTTAATTATCATTTTACTGTATAGTTAATAACTCTACCACTATAATCTGTTTAGAGATTATATACCATCTTTCTATTTTTTAAATGACTAAATTAATATAATAATTTTTTATTGGTATTTTAAAACAACATTTTACAATATAATAAATACTTTATGAAATAGATTATTGAATAAATGATTTTGTAGCAAATTGAAACTTATTTATAATTCTTTTATAATATAATAATAATAATATTAATAATAATAATAATATTAATAATAATAATAATATTAATAATAATAATAATATTAATAATAATAATAATATTAATAATAATAATAATATTAATAATAATAATGATAATAATAATAATATAATTTAAATATGCATTATTGATTCCATTGAAATGAATGATTTTCCATTATTCTCTGTTCATACTATATTGCGGATTAATGCAATTCGTTTTATCGAAATATTTTTAATAAATTAATTTTTTTAATAATCTAGTTTAATCTGCAAAAATAATACGAAACAATTTCGGATTTAGCATTAAACATCAATAGTTATTATCAACTATAATCCTATAAAAACTTATTATATTGGTCGTATATAATTCCTTCTACGTATAATATTTGAAATGTTTGTAAATATCGATGCGTTTAGAAGTGTGTTGCGTCTATTAGTGAAAGAAAATATGCTATTACAAGTTTCACTATTACATAATAAAACATTAATATAAGAAAATGGTCAAGCTGCTTTGAAATCTTATGAATTCATATAAATTCATGTAACGATGAAATTGAAAAGATTTATTAAAGCTACTTAGTAATGAATACCTTTTTTAACTGAAAAGGTTATATGATATTATAAGGTTTGGATAAATATAATATAATTATTTCGAGTATTGTAAATAATGAACGTACAGAATTAATTAAAGGTGGTCTTTTAAAATGGGGTTTTTATTTCAGTGATATTTTCGAATATTAAAATATTAATGTACTAACGAGTATTACTATGAGGACTAATGGTTCTATGAATAATTTTCTTAATAAATTTAATATTTACGGATTCGATTTAAAAGGCAATGCGTTTACCTAAAGAAGCCAAAAAGACAGAAGATGATTTGTAGATATTGTAGCTTTTATTATTAGTTTACTTTAACGGACTATGACAGTCCTTGAATCGACGGGGACTTCACATCGACTACAAAAGTTGCCTCCTTCTACGCAGTCTTCCAAAGCAGGAGGGTGGGCATTGGGGTTGTGGATTCCCTAGTAGGATAGAAAATATGATTATCATTAATATTGTGCAGAATAATGAAAAACTAGTAATAAGGATTCGATTCCTTCCTATATTTTCTTTTATTACTTTATTGAGGATACGTCGGGAAAATTACGTTTCCCGAAAACATACCTCCTTACTATGACGAATGAACGACATTATTAAGATACTATAAGATCTCATAAATAATGGATATTACCGTATATTTTACAATGACTAATTTTACAATGACTAAACGTCGGGAGCTGCTAAATTATATTTTTGACATAGGATGACATGAGTACCGTACCCAGGGTACTGCAGGGTTGAGCGAATTAAATACTACTCGATTAAATGTTTTTGAAACATACTACATATTGTTGGCGGTATCACAATATACCTTGGTATTCGAATCGGAAGGTTTCATTCTTATTCAGTTCAACGAACTGGAATTTAAAGGAAAGCTGGATACAAAGGATTTTGTAATCTGGTGTAAGTAAGATTGCTTGGATTCGAAAAAAAAACAATCCAGGACATTGCTTCCACTGGTTCCGATATGTTTTGCATCAGTTGTTTATTGGGCAAATGAAATCTTGATGTCAGAATCGTCTTGGCAAACATGTCTATAAGTTATGAACGCGACCTTTGACCCAATGTTCGAAGCATTTGACAAACGCATGAATGCAGTCGTATGAAGTATATTTTCATTGAGGGAAAAAGCGAAGATCGTGGTAAAGACTTTTTGTTTAAAATGAAAAGAACAAGAAATTGGGTCGATGGTATAATCCGACGTATGAATAGCTAATCGGTATCGCTGATAAGGGATTCACGAGCATCTCAGCCTTTCTTAGGCTGGATTTAATGGTTGTAAAGGTTTTTCCCAACGCTTTCAAGAAACTATCTAATCGGATGATTTCTTTTTCCTCCGTAGATTTAAATCATCTATAGAAATTTTATTAGAATAACTTTGGTCTCTTCGTGACAATCGACTTCCATCCTTTATTGTAGTTTTTAATTCTTTTAGTTTTCTTGTGCCAAGGTACTTTGACGTACGGTATTTCCGACAGTAGCGACTTAATACCATCTCAAGATAAGACTAATAATATAGCTGAATGCAGGCTGATAGGATTTGAAGGAGTTATCGAAACTATCGCAATGCACTTTTTGGTTGGAAAATCATGACGCTAAAATTGCAATAAAATGTAATCACCAAGTTTCTCTTCTTAGAGTAATTTTCGGATGCGAGCAGAATTAAAATCCGATCGCCTTTACTTCTAGCCGTTATTCTTTTTTTTCTGCTCGCGACTTGCGTACCGCGTACCTTTCAATCTATTCCAGGATCTTAAAATCCAGATTCGTAATGATGGTTTAAAATTTTAAATTACCTTTCGTGATGTTCAAAAGGATCAAATTTACCTCCAGTATTATTTGAAACCTGAGCTAAAGTTTCCGATTGAAAATGGTGGTACACGAATCATTGATATGGATACTTCACCGATGGATTCAATTTATTCTACCAAATCTGCAGCTTCACTTCTCCTAGCTCTCGTGATTGATTTATTTTTTAAACTTCATAAAATGAATAAAATACTGCGTCAGTACTTTTTATTCATGTCTAGTTCCCCTATTCTTTGAATCACTTAGGGTTACCAGTTTGGCAATTTAGTCTAAATAGGTAACGTAATTGGGTTTGAGGTTAGAAAGTATTGATGATAACCAATGTAAGCACAAGATTATTAGTATATTAAAGGTTTTATTAAACTGTCCTACATTATATATACTCTCTACTTCGGAGGCTATCCTTGCCTCTCGTGTAGATTTATTTATCAAAGATAAATCAACTATAAATAATGTAAAAAATTCGTATTATTTATTTTTACATAAGATTATGGGATACATCTTTGTAATATATGAATGTAATAAAATAATGATTTTTTAACGGTGTAGTATAATTGAAAATATTCAAAAAATATTTTTCAATTTCGATTTTTTGGCATACATGGAGTGTGTATAATATTTTAAAATATTTATTAAATTTATTAGATAATGATGTAATTATGATTGTTATTTCCTATAATACATAGCTTTTAATGTAAAAAAATTAATTTTCATATCATAAATATATTGTAATTGTAACTGAATTAATTCAATTATATTCAAAAATATACGGTACTATACATATATATGTATCTTAATTTTTTTATATAAAAATTTGAACATAGAAATGAACTAAATCTATTATATTGAAATTAGAATTAGTATTTTGTAGGTAAAGTATATTTTAAAACAGATAAAATAAAATCTGGAAAATTTGTAAATGCAGGAATGATAAAATATATATATTGATAGCTACAGGTGACATCCATTATTAACTCTGCGCCAATACTGTATCATTATACTCAATACTTTTCGATAATTTATGTACTTTCTCAATATATAAAATACAATATAAAATGTAATCTATTTATGCTCCTCAACATTTTTTTACAAATCGTAAGATTGTATGTTCTATATTGATAAGATCTTTATAAGATTACTAATTTTTAAATAATTATTAAAAAATACTTAAAATAATGACGATTGATCTGATATGCTCCAAGAATCCATCGATCCCCAGCTGCGCGTTACCTAATGATGTCCTACACGTACCTATGCGACGTCCACCTACGCTCGTATTAGAAATGGTCAAGATGACTAGTCGAGGCTACGAGACAGAGAGAGAGAGAGAGAGAGAGAGAGAGAGTGAGAGAGGGGGGCGGAAAACCTTATCAAGGAAGGGAAGGTTAAGGTCCCATTAAACCCATGGTCGAAGACGACGGTGGGGCGGGGGTTACCCGTACCCGGATGGGTTAGGCGATAAGGGAATGGGGATGATGCGCCGCGAAAAGGGCTTGGGGACATCGAGAGGAACAACGGAAAAAAGAGGAGTTAGTTACTCTACGCAAGTCGAAAACCGTAGAAACGCGAACGGACTTCCCTTTCGTTATCAGCATACAAAAAAGCAAAGAATCGATGTCTCGCATAAATTATTTCACCCCGGCGTCCTCCCATTTTTCGATAAACGTCCTTTTTCGACTCATTATTATGTAAAATTATTATTATGTAATAAATATCTTTAACTATCCTTAGAAAGTCAGTAAAATTTAAATGAACAGTATATTAATTAACATAAATTTTTAAGATTATTTATTCAATTTTGCGATTTACTTTAACCACTTTCCAAGGATAATCAGTGATTATCCTTTTCGAATCCGTAATTGTTTAGTGAAAATTACTAGAAATTTCCCATTTAGATCATTTAAACTTGGAAGATAATAAGACTAATAAATTAGTAATATATATTATATAAATAAAATATTCGTTTATAATCAAATATTATATCGTGAGCATTAGTTTTATTTTCCAATGCTTACAAATAACTTATACTTGTCATGATATAACGTCGATCAATATTTTGAAATAAAATATTTTTTTAGATATAAAAGAAAACATAACATCAGTAGGTAATAATCAATATAGTTAAGCATATATCATACGCAATAGGATATTATTTTCTATAATATTATACGCCGAACAGTGAAGATGTATATATTGTTATGTGCAAAATTTTGCCTTTGTAATAAAAAAATATATAAACAGAATAATAATAATAAAAAATTTAACGTAATATAATTTTGCTTAAAAAACAAATTATTTATATTTAATAACATATTTACATTTTATGTCTGATTTGTTTTACTAATTATTTTGAGCTCGTGCAAATTGTAAATATAATTAATTATACAGTATTTTTACTCAGCTTTATGTACGTAAAAGCCTTTTTAAAAAATATCATTATTAAGTTTTTTAATTACATTAAAAACTATGACAACAACTAATAAGGATTAAATGGATCATTTTAATGTTTGTAATTATTTAATACTTACGTAACTTGTTATAGCTAAATTAAATTAAAAGAATTTTTCATATTCTTTTTCAGTAAGCAATGTACGAGCTTTTGTACCATTATTCGAGTGACCAGCATTTATAAGAAACAAATGTTAATAAAAAGCAAATAAGATTAATCAATTTGAATGTAATAGAAGCCAAAGAAAAGAAGAGAGAAAATACATATAGAAATTAAATTATCGGAGGCATGCTGTCTATTGTAATTTTGGTTAATAGCCAAGAAATGGCTACTCCTTATTATACAGCATAAAAATATCTTTCTGCATATCCGGATTTTATTAGAATGTAGATACCATATGAAATTTTAATAAGAAGTACATAAGCTTCTTGCCATTGCCATAAGCAACAGTCAACGACAACGAGAGTATTTAGAAAATAGTTAAAGAGGAAGGAATCTATAACGAAAGCACCAATATGCTTCCTACTAACGTTATGTCCTTCGTTAAAAAGGTAAGAATACTTAAATTATTTTACAAACATTTCTTATTTATTCATAATATCTTCATTACTTGCTAATTGTAACTCCATTCTGAAATAATAATAATAATAATAATATTTATAATAATAAATAATAAATAATAAATAATAAATAATAAATAATAAATAATAAATAATAAATAATAAATAATAAATAATAAATAATAAATAATAAATAATAAATAATAAATAATAAATAATAAATAATAAATAATAAGTAGTAAATAATAAATAATAAATAATAATAAATCATCGGGTTATTGGGGTTCGTAAGTTCTGGATTTTCATTTCTTAAATTTTACTCAAATGCGGTTTAATAAAACCTGCCCATGACATTTAAGCTACAGCAACTGATTCCAATATTAGTTTCTAAAATTCATTTAGCTTTGATTGTATAAGCCCTTAATTAGTGAAATAGATTACATTTCGAACACTAGTGAATATAAGTCGGAACAAAATACAGACTCAAATTAAAATTAAATTTATAAATTTTCATTCAACTGGATCCATATCAATTATTAAACGTAAATGCTTCTTCTTACCGATGTGAAATCAACAGTTTACAGACTGCGGATGAAGGATTCTAAGTGCTTACAGTATTTATAACTAAGCACGTATATTCTTAATAATAGTACCGATTATAATACTAGTCTTACACATATATCAGTAGCGGATAAAAAATAAAATATATAAAATTCTATATAAATCATTTTTTATAATACTAAATTATTACATCTTTTTTTTACAATTTCTACATTAATCTCTTAATTAATCAATAAATATTAAGTTTTTATTTTATTGTATACTTAACTGCGTTTGAGCATAAAATTCAAGGTTATTTATATATGTGATCTGAATACTACCGATTAGAAAATATAGTACACTTACATGAAGACCTGCAAGTATATTTACTTTATTTATTCTAAATAAAATAACATGCAAGACGACCTTCAATCTTTTTCAATAAAATCCTATCCATGTAAGAAAAAAACGCCACGTAGCTCCCGCCGTATCACCAAAACTAACTCATCAGGCCTGCTGCGACTTTTAAATCCTTTGGGATAATTATTACGGAACTGAAATGACCCTCAAAGATCAGAAAGTACCGAATCCGTCACTCGTCGAGCCCTTTTTCGGGGTCCAGACTCCTCTCGAGGAACTTCGCAATATACCACCATGGGCCACAGGAATCAGCTGTGCTCCCGTTTTATGGGCCAGTAGACCACCATCAGACCGCTATTTTTTATAAATCGATTTAAAATATATTATTCGTGTCGATTTCAACAATGAGATATCATTATTATAAATTAGAAAGCTAATATAGTATTAACATTCGGTGTATATTCAAACTTAGTCTACATCTGAAATAAAATATTTCGCTTAACATTGTACAAATTTAAAACAAAAAAATTCATGTTCACAAATAATTTCATAATGCATGTGCGAATTCTATATTATTTGATACTGCAATAAAGAATATAATATGAGATTAAATTATCCTTTTTGATCAGAGAATTGAAACGCTTCTAAATTTTATAGTACAATCAAATATTCTATTAACACAGGCATCAATGCGCGTAATCATATTTCATTTTTTCTTATTTTTTTTTTTATACTAAAAATAACTTATTAATAGTAACAGCGAACAGTATAACTAAACAACGAGAAAATTTTATTCGGCGAATGTAAAAAAGAAATTGATTCAGCACAATATATGTTGCATATACCTATTTTGCGGGATCGGGGTTCATTGACACCATGGGTAAGGTGTCTTGAGGAGTTAATCTTACTTGGGTAGGGAGTTTGACAGATCGCGAATCTTAGCACATGCGGCATATAAAAATACCTCAAGTGAATCTTGAAAAAACAATGAATTTCAACATGCATTGTGAATAAAAATGGTACTTTCTGTATGCGGAAGGGAACAGTCTGAATATCGCATGGTGCAAAGGTTCTGAGGTTCGAGGAGCTAAAAGGCGTGTATACACGTGTAAAAGGTGCAGACTGTACAGACTGTGCAAGTAGGTCGTCTACGTCCTTCCCTATGCAAGCAATGGCGCGAATACGGTTTTCAAGCTCTCGGAGATGAAACGAGGTTGGTCAACTCGTGTTCTTAAGGTTATATCGAGACTATAAGTATAGTTTGATTTAAGCGATAATAATTCGTCAAAGGCTCCTTTCACCGTTCCAACGTGGTGTGTGGTATAGTGTGGTGTGGGGGGGGGGTTATTCCATCGGTATAATTAATAAATAAATTTTTCATTATTTGCTCCTATTATTGGGATGCTCGCTTGGTAAGAGCTGTATCAACTAGGAAACATGAGATCAACGTAACCAAGAAGTAAAAAGGCGATTCTGAGATAATAACTTCTATTTTTCAATTAATTTTCAAGGTATAAATATCTAAATATATAAATGATATCTAATAATTAGTTACGATTAAAATGCTTAATAAACTCGCTTTTTTAGTCTATAAATGAAAGTTAACAGTTATACTTGCATTTCTCACAATATTAGCATCTGCAATTTAAGACATTATTATCAATTTCCTTTGTGAAGATTGGAAGAAGAAGAAGAAGAACAAGAAGAATCGCTTCATTCATATTGCACGTTTTTAAAGTACTCAGGGTTACTCTCCCCCTTTCTTTCGTTCATCCTTTTCTTACATTACAATGTACGTACATAGGAATATCTGTCTGACATTGTGAGTATACACATTATCACATGTGTATACTATATGTGTATAATTAGCTTCTAAGATTTTACGTAAACAATTAGTTTAATGGGTCGTTCGTAACTTTATAATTTTATTGATGAATTAGGAAGGTCCTCCGACTTTGGTAGACGAGCATCCTCGCAAGATGTCTTCTTGAACCAGTTGCCTTTGTTAAATTTTAGAAATTTAATTTATGTATATGGCTCGCATTTGTGTTAATTACGAGATAAATAATCCTATAAACATGCACTGTAGTTTTTAGAATTTTCTAAAATTCTAAATATATATATATATTCCATAGTTATTATAAAAATAACTATGGCATAAGTTTGTATAAAAAAATTACTATAGCCAGTGTTCAGTATATCTGTATAAAGTATCAATACAAATTAAAACTCCTAAAATTTAATAATATGTAATTATAAAAGATAGTTTTACTATCTCTATCATAATCAATAGTAAGATTCAATTTTGATTCTCATCAAACCGAAAATGATATTATATAAATGATAATTGTAAAAATACTTAAATGCGCAAATAATAGTGCTTATAATATTTATATTTAACTGTGTCATAAGTATCTTGGATTATGTAAGTGAAGAAGATATAATTATTAGATGTAAAATAAGCGTTGGAATATAAATTAATTCCGGTAATATTTTAAATCGAAGAATAGTATCATGATTAATTATAAAAGTATATACATGCTATACAAATCATTAATTTTAATATGATAGTAGTATTTATTCTACATTTACATTACTTTTGTAAAATTATAGAGTTTGTAATAAATTCTAATAATTATGTGCGCAGTGATTAGGTCGCAATATTAATGTAGACACAGATTTATTAATAATTAGTACTAAAACTTGTTGCTTATGTATTACATAATTAATTTTTAACTACATATTTCTATTATTCAAAATATATTTATCCACAGTATTTATATATTTAATTGTAAAATGTAAATATTTATAAAAATAAAAGCAAATATGAAAGCAGATATTCTTAAGAGGTAATATTTTATGTACAGATGGTTACAACACAGCCAGAGACGAATTCAAGCGCCGCGGCATCAGAAGATGGCGGTCGGACATTTAGTAAACTTCGACAAATTGGTACAGATCTTATGACAGCTACTGGCAATGGTAAGAGCACTTGAAATTTTACATTATTAATGCTACGGTAAAACGTAATAATTGTGAATTATATTTAATTTTTATTACATCGTGTCGGAGACCGTTAATATGAGGTATAAAAATCGGAAATTCCCACTCGGTTGGCACAATAAAAAAAACGGTATGAAACAAATGAGGAAAAGTATCGGGGATCACTATGTTCGAAGGCAGGACATTAAACCTCACGCTTCGCCCACCGAAAATAATATTGCGTTTTCGAATTAAAAGGGCTGCGATCCGAAGTCCCAGGTATTAAGAATCGAATAATGTAAGGGTGTTGTGGCATGTGCCGGTGATAGAGTGGTTCCGGAACAGAGAGTTCTAGAATCAACTCCAGGAGGAAGAAATTGGGCTTCCCTGGGAGAGGATTTCAAACTCCCGGTAACCGATTCTGAGAAGGTGGGAGCGAGAGAGAGAGAGAGAGAAATAGTAAGTTTCTCCTGTCGCCAGGTCTGATCTACAAGATGTTGGAGATGACCCGCTGTCCGCACCCACACACGTATCGGTCACCCATGACGTCCGGGCTGTATGAAGTTCCCAAAGCCCTGTTACCACGACGAGGATGAGAATGTCTAACTTAGATTAGTCATTGACATAATTACGAGACCTCGCCCGTACGCTACGCGTACCCTAACCGATAATAATAATAATAATAATAATAATATTTTTTTTTTGTGTAAAGGAGGGAGGAAATCTTTTAAAGACCATCAGGGACCCGGGTCCCCGGTGTGTGGGACTCCCCGGCATTGAAGATGCCGGTATACCCACTGAAACCTCACACCCTCAGCGCACTCTCGCCGCTCGCGCCCTGTAGTGAAAACCACAGGGCGGGGACGACGCGAGTTCGCCGAGGGGACCTCCTTTCCTGGTTCTTATATCCTCCCCGGCACCGCCGTTAACTGCATTACTTCGGGGCAGGAACCAGAAACTATGCCTTCGAGGCACCCTCTAAGTTTTCCCCCCTTGCCATAGGTAAGAGCCGGCTTCTTACGTCTCAGGATATCCTCGACGAAAGAAACGACCCTTCCCAGTTTTCTTGGCTCGCGAGCATCAGAGGGACGATGCCTTTAGGAGTGACCCTTCCGACATCGCCCTCCAACGCTTCCCTCTGTCGCCCCCAGTATTCGCACACAAAAAATGTGTGCAAGGCGTCGTCCACGGCGGATCCGCAATGCACGCATCGGAGATCCGCCACCTTACCCATACGGTGGAGGTACGCGCGGAAGTACCCATGGCCGGACAACAGCTGGGTGAGGTAATAGTTCACCTCGCCATGCTGTCGGCCGATCCACGGGGCCACCTGACTAATTAGTCTGGTGGTCCACCTTCCGCGCGTATCCCGCTCCCATCTATCCTGTCAGTTAGCCAGGGATGTTTGCCTGGCTTGCACCTTGTCCTCACCACGGTCGAGTGTCCCTCTTGCTTGGTGGACCAGCTTCCTCTCCTGGGCTAAGAGGTCGATGGGAATTACCCCAGCGACCACTAGCGAGGCCGCCTCCGAGACCGTGCGATACGAACACGCTACACGAAGTGCGCATCTCCGTTGCACAGCCGCCATACGTCTCCGGTACATATTGTACCGAAGCGCGTCGGCCCAAACTTCTGCACCGTAAAGCATGACGGACTCAGCGACACGGAGCAGCAACCGCCTAATACAGGGACGTGGCCCACTTACGTTAGCCATGATCCTGCACAGGGAAGTCACTACCCGTGACGCCTTATCCGCCACCCTCCGAATATGTTCCCCGAAGGTGAGCTTCGTATCTAGCGTCACTCCCAGGTACTTCACGGCTGCTTTGGTCTGAACCGACTCCTCTCCGATAATAAGCGGCTGCACTCTGGGTACGTGCTTCTTCGTAAGGAGCATAATCTCTGTTTTGGCCTCCGCCAGTTCCAACCCATGATCGTCCATCCAGTGGCGAATTCTCCGCATGGTCTGGTCGAGTCGCGTCTGTGCCAGGACCATATTACGGGCTGCAATGATGGCTAACACGTCATCCGCGTACCCGATCAGAGAGCAGCCTTCAGTCATTTCCAATCTCAGGATCCCGTCGTAGGAAATATTCCATAGATCGGGTCCTAAGATGGAGCCTTGGACCGCACCACACGTCAGTGCCCTCCGCCGTCTCGTATACAATGAACCGGTCCCGAAGGTAATCCCCAATAATCTGCAAGAGATACTGGGGCACCCCGAAGTCCCGATCCATTGCCCCGAGCATATCTGTCCACCTTACCGAGTTGAAGGCGTTTCGGACATCCAATGTCACCAGGAGACATATCGGTCGGGAGAAATGGTTTCCCCTTTCCGTGCTCCTGGCCGCCTCCACTACTCTCTGGATAGCGTCGATGGTTGACCTACCTCTTCGGAAGCCGTATTGACTCTCGGAGAGGCCGCCAGATGTTAAAAGCGCCGCCTGAAGACGGGGTCTCACCAGCTTTTCCAGGAGCTTCCCGGCGGTGTCCAGCATGCACAGGGGTCTATACGACGACGGAGCTTCCCACGATCCCTTGCCCTTGCTCACCAGCACAAGTCTCGCCTCCTTCCAACGGGAGTAAAAAACTCCCGCTCGTAGGCACGAGTTGTACATGGTGAGCAAGAGCTGTGGGTCACTCCTGGCCACCGCTTTCATCACCTCTGCCGGAAGGCCATCGCTTCCGCTTGCTTGGAGGACGTTCCGCTCCTTGAAGCCCCGTCCAGGGTTCGCTGTCCGCGTTCTAGGGCACGGGAAAACAAGGCATCGTCCATCCTCGCAACGAGCCATCTGGAAGGACGGCGTACGATCGCCGTCCGGACCGGCCGGTCATCACGAACACGAAACGTGATGTACTGGTGATCGCTGGCTGTATAGTCCTCGATCACCCGCCAGTCCCGCACCTTTGCGGCCAGACGTTCCGTCGCAAAGGAGACGTCGGGGATGGTCTGCGTGTAACCGGGCCTCCGGAAGGTCGCCGTTGAACCGGTATTTAAAATTACCAGTCTTGTCCTGGATACCATGTCCAGGACTCGCCTTCCCCTGGAGTCGGTCACAGGTTCACCCCAATCTACAGCCTTGCTGTTAAAGTCCCCGGCCACTACCAGCTCACCCTCCATGTCCCCGATAGCATCCTCGAGGGCATCCAATTTAACTTGGAACCCATCGATGGCCTCGTTTGGAGTGAGGTAACAGCTGACGTAATATACGCCCCTGCTCCTCACCCAAACGAAGCCGCTACCAGCTCCATGGCACTCTGCCTGGAAGCAGTGCAGGTTGGGCATAAAGATCGCAGCGGTACCGGTGATTTCGCGATACCACCCTCCCGCAGGCCCCTCCCGATGCTGCTCACTGATAAGAACAATATCAGCGCGCAGCTCGAGGTGGACCTGGGCGAGCAGATCCTGCGCCGTCCGGCTTCTATGCAAGTTGGCCTGCAGGACATTAGCCACTTCGGCGGCACTTGGCTAGAGCTTCGTGGAAAACCGCACAGGCTCCTGACCCTGCGAGATGGTGTTCTGCCGCGGGGGAGGTCCCCGGGCACAGGCAGCACTTGGGCTCGGTATTACATCCGGCCCCCTTGTGACCCTATTTCCCACAACAGAAACAGGTCGTGCTCCTGTCTGGGTCCCTGCAGCTCGTACCTCGGTGTCCATAGCCGAGACACTTAAAACAGCGCTCGACTTGGACCCGTGGTCTTATGCCGCAGTAGACCCACCCTACTGGGGTGAATGGCTGAATCATTCATTCAGCACATTCAGAATGCCCGTTTATAGGGTTCCCTCATTCACCTGCACTCAAACGGCCATGGCTATACCCCTTTATTTTTTTTCCGCGGGTGGTCTCCTTCCTCGCAAGATACCCGTTTATAGGGCCCACGAAGAGCTCGTCCACCTACATCTCTATATAGCCGGCGAAGACCCATTTATAGGGCCCGCGGCCTCGATATCCGCTCCGTGCGCGTACTCACTCATCGAGAAAACCCTATTTCGAAGGTTCTCGAATCATTCATACAGCGGCCTCTCTTACAAATATTTCACCCACTCACACTCCCACTTATTCTAGGGTTCCAATCCCTTAAGCCCATTACCCGATCGACCGGTAGCAGTCGATCTTCGACAAGGTGCAGACAACGGATGGGAATAATAATAATGATGATGATGATGATGATGATGATAATAATAATAATAATACAAGTTGATCATAATGCCCGTGCGTAAAAGGCTCTTTTCCTCTTCATCGGCGAAAAAGCCATTTTCTTATGTCTCGCGGCGGATAATAATTAATAATTTTACCTTAATTTAGAATACGAGCTCAACCAACGACTTTTGTTTTCCCTTCTCTTATTCTATCTTTATTCAAGAATTCAATCGTTAGGTAAATAGCGTATGAATTGCTACATATCGAAAATATTATATAAATGATATAAGATTTTTATTATAATAGATCAATCATGAAAAATGTTATATTTTTATAATAATTACTACAACATCATTTGATATAATAATTTTGAATCACCTATGGTTTTAAAAACATAATTAAATATGCAAATAATTACACAAAATGATAATGTTATATATATATACATCTAGTTTTTATTTTTTTTTTTTAAATCTGAATTTTACTAAAATATTTGATTCTAAGTAATTATAATTGTATTAAAAATGTTCGTATCCATCGATAAAATAAACTTTTAAATAAATGCATCATTTTCCAAAATCTGTATCTAAAATAAATTTTATAATTATTTTAAGACTGTATTATTGTATTGGTAAATGGACTCAGAAGACATATATATATATATATATATATATATATATTTTTTTATTTGTAATAAATCATAGAATGATTCAATATTTCTAAATTTGTATTTACGTATCCTATAAATTTGTTCTTAATCGTCAATTTTAATACTTTAATATTAGATACTTCAAAATATATATTAAATTGTTTAAAACAAAAAATCAATAGAAAATTTGCGAATACAAAATTATTATGAATAAAAATTTCCGTAATTTTTCAGTCTAAGTTTGTTGTAATAAGGTTTCTTAGTGCAAAATAAAATTGAAAATGCGTTTTTATATCTATTGTAGGTGCAATATAAACATAAGGAATAAAAGTTAATTATAATATTTTAATCTAAAACAACCATTCTTAATGATACAATTTATATTAATTAGATTAGATGGAAGGGAAATAGTTTTTCCATTGATTAATTGATATTTGATATAAGTAGTTATCACAAATATAAAGATCAAATTTATTTTAAAAATAATCCGTCGTATTTAAAGTTTAGAACGAATAAATATCGTACCAAAGGAATTCCGGGTTACATTGATTTTAGGCATTGCGAATTGTGACGAGTTTTAATAAATTTAATTAATAAGAATGTAGAGTAGCTTTATATTATAGCGTCTTACGTACTACTTAAAATACAGCTGGCTAAGAAATGTAAAAAAGAGGAATACTAATTAATTATAAATAAATTGATATTAATTGGGGACGTCATTTTCTTATAACTGAAATATATAAATTAATTTGACTATCTTATCTGCACAACGATAGTAGAATACAATCCTTTTAATTTTTATATTTGACAAGAACTAGCGTAGCAATGCATATAATGGTTATATCCGTAAAAGATACAGTAATAAAAATGTGTCCGCAAAATTCTATTTAAAAGTTGATCTATATCCGAATGAGTGCTCGAAATTATCATTTTGAGAGGAGTATTTATATTTATAAATTGTGCGTGATAGTCGAGGAAGGGAGCACGTTGAATTTATAAATTGTTGAGAACGTAGAAATATGTAGAGAAATTGTACGGAAACCGAAAGACAGACAAGCTCGTAATAGTAAAAATTCGATATGAGTAAAAGCTTAACATTCTTGTAATTTTAGACTGACTCTGTAATTAAGTAGACTAATGAATTGTAGAATCGGATTATACAGAGACGAACTATAACCACTTTCACATGGTGTCCTTAACATATAAAATTTTGATTCGCGAATAAAATTTTAAATTTACACGGATTGCCATCTGCATTCCATCTCTAGACACTCAAACTAATAGCCAAAGTTTAATTAGTTAATTCTTCTGGACGATATTTCGCATTTTAAATTATTTATTTAATTTAAAAATTTTTAATTTAAATGTTTTTATTTAATTTATTTCTTTATTTTAAATGTTGAATTATTTAGACTCGCACTGATCAGTTTCACATAATAAAAAAGTATGAATTATTATGTAAATGAAATTTTCAAATATTGAATGCACTCTAGTTAGAAATAAAAAATTACCTTAAAAATAGAAAAAGGAATAA
Organism: Ceratosolen fusciceps; assembly: GCA_018883505.1. Lineage (NCBI taxonomy): Eukaryota > Metazoa > Arthropoda > Insecta > Hymenoptera > Agaonidae > Ceratosolen > Ceratosolen fusciceps. The sequence continues at coordinate 755,872 of RCIC01000041.1, forward strand.
ATTATATTATGATATCAACTTGATATTATAAAAAAAATTTTTCGTAACTCAAAGATAGGAATTAAAATGTCATAGTTCACTCAATAGCTGATGGTACTTTTCATCATGTAATAAACATACCATTAAATTTAAAAAATTCAATTATACTGTCATTATTATTTCTGTAAATACTATTTAATAAGCTAATAGTTATGAAACATTTCATCCGTATAATAATACGATTTTCTAGCTCGTGTAGCTATTTCAATAATTTTTTAAGAATGAACAAATGTAAGAATTTGAACATGTGGCAATATATATTCACATACATAATTTATTTATTTTAAATAATTTAAATTAAATAATGCACTCCTATGCAACGAAAGCAATGCATTATGAAGGTTTTTACAATAAAATGGAATTTTCGTAAATAATCCGTAAAAATATATTATAAAATAATTCGATTATATTAAAACATTTTTTAATTATGAAATCTTTTATTTATGCATTCTAGTTACAAAATTAGCACCAGCCAAGGTCACGCCTGTAGAGAATGTTCATTATAAAGAAACCGCACCCGTAATAGAGCTTCCAAAAGTGTAAGTCATATGCTTGCAATTTCAATGTGATTATGATATATATTTATAACTTTATGAATAATGTCATAAATTTAAAATTCGATCCTTTTCTCGATATAAAGAAAGTCGAATGGATTCGACTCATGCAATCCATACGCTTTTTTTTCGTTAACCGTTAAAAACTCCCGACACTTGGCTTATAGCTCTTGTAGTACGTTTTATCGTGATTATTTTTCGTTTAACAATAATTGACCTTCGACCCTTTTCTCCTATTCCGCGCCTGCAAATTCTCGGCGTTAAATTGATAATATTAACCGGCTTACTCGATACGAAGTTGTAAGAAGAATTGCCTCCCTCCCACCAATCGCATGAGGCATTCCCCAAACAATTCCGATGGATTTAATATTTAATATTAAATTTGTTATTGATATAGATAAAATTGGTGTATATTAGTTGAAATGAAATTTATTTATTATTTTCTCTAATCTATAGAAAAACGGAGCAAGAGAAGATAGCAAATCGTGCCGCGGCTTGTAGGGTGTGTATAAAATCCATTAAACCAGAAGATTTCTCAAGAACTTGTTATGAATGTCAGCGAAAAGTATGCGAGGATTGCGCTTCTTACTCAACAATTGCCGACTCTGAGGATTCTGTAATTATATTTATCAACCATATACTCTATTGACAATCGTATATGTAAAAATATCTAAGATTACTAAGAGATTTATTAGATATTATTGAATATAAACTGGTTATTATTTAATCATTTTTTATCGAATTCAATTTTGATCGCTTATAAATTAATTAATTTAGCAAAATAGTTTATGTAGCTCTAGATAAAATTATATTGAATATCAAGTATTACGGTCTTATTCATTGGAATTCGATATCGGCAGGTCTCCCTTACTTGAAGATTAAAACTTTGAGAAACTGATGCATGTAATAATGATTTAGAAAATTCAACGTGGCAGAAGACTTTGTATAAATCAATAACGAATTTTCGGTTAAAAGAACCTGGTTTTTTTCAATTTTTTACCTTGAATGAAGACTTGGTTCATCGGCTTGAAAGACGTACCGAAGGACCCTACCGAAATCATCAATTACTTCGCACACGAAAGTCTTTCTCAATTGCTAAAATCGTTTGCACTCGTATTTTCTATAGATATTCGGAAATGAATGAGGACACCTGATATTTTAAAAATAAAGAATTAATAAAACTTTCTCTAAATATTCGTAATTTTACATCAAATATAGAATGTACGTAGAAAACCAACAACAATAGGAAAGAACCTAAGTATCTTCAGAATCATTGTATAACTTTTAGCAAACCTGGCACTGTAGCGTATGTCGACGAAAATTAATGCCACGCGATCAAATAGCTGTCGGTACTGATTCGTCGGAAAGTTCATTAGACGTACCGATGCACGACGGTCTCCAGAGGCGTCACAGCGATGCGCGTCTCGGTTGCCAAGTGGTTGGATCGGCTGTATTAGGCGCGGGACTTGTGCCACCGAGGAGTCCGGATCTTCGGCGACATTCAGACGTCTCACCGGCTAGTCTCAAGGATCTCGAAAAGGTATATTCCGTTTTAATTGCATTTTCGCATCTTACTGTTTATCGGAAAACCTACCCGCAACTCGCACGCATGCATACTTCTATCAGATAATGTAACATTATATTGTTTAGATTTAAGTTGATTGCCTGTAAATGTGAATAAATGCTATTAAGCTTTATTTAATTTTTACCATTGTTATTCATTTTAAGTTAGAGACACGTTTCAGAAAAATCTCTTTTTGGGGCTCCATTTTATTCGGCAAAGCTCTTTGGATTAATCAGTATTAACTTTCTCTTCCTAAGGGTTTGCGATACATCTGCAAAGCTAGATCCCTTATCGATAATAAATTGTCGTACGAATTCTTGAGCAAAAGCAGCCTTACTCTTCATTACTCACTGCTCTTAAGCTGAAACTTTCGTGGTTATCTTATTTTATAGATGTTCCCGCAGTTTCATTTATATACGAAAAGATCCACAAGGTACATTTATTACATATATATGGATTTCTAAAGTCATAGGCACTAAAATTAAAACATAGCGGAGCCATAAATAATTTTTATAGCTCATACTTTGCTCTCACCTGTTTTGTACACATTCAAGAAGGCTTTTCTGCTTCTCTATTGACTCTTAAAATTTGTTTCTTATCACAACTTTCTCACATAAATTATCTCCAAATAATCACCTCAATTCATGATCTATGTTTATGACGAACACATGCAATTAGTTCTTAACAATTTGTTTATGGTAAAAAACTTTATATCAAAGTTGACGATTCTCCATTACTATACTTCAATACTTCGTTTACTTTGTTCTTATTCAACTATGCCTTATTCCTTTTAAATTCTATTTATGAATTAAATCTTTTAAAAAATATAAGATTCGATAAAAACGCAAATTGTGTTATTATAAAAAAAATTATTATGATCTCAGTATAATATTATCATTAAAAAGACTATAAGAATGGAATAAATCAATTATATCTTATATAATAATAGTCCAATTATATATTACTTAAAGAAACGAAGCTTTAGATAGAATACTTCTTATGAATAAAGTGATATAAGACTTGCTTTAATACCACATATAGCATTAAAATGTAAATTCCATTGACAGAGGGTAGTTGAATTTTAAAAAAGTACATACATAAATCTTGCATGAGTATTATCTGATAAATGTGCATGCCAAGCATGTTTTATTATATAATTTGATTCTGGCTTATAATACAGTCTGTATCTGCGATATAAACTCGTAAATTACATAATCATTTACATAATCAATAGTATATGCTATTACATATAAAAACAACAACAACAAATAATAATAATAATAATAATAATAATAATAATAATAATAATAATAATAATAATAATAATAATAACGACGACGACGACGACAACAACAACGACAATATTACATTATAGTTTGTAGTAGTGCATAAAATAAATTTGGAAAACAATTTTAAATTTCTTATATTCATGACTTAAAGATGAAGGAGCGTTTCTTGATCGATGTAAAATTACAGATGCCGTAGGGTACAGAATATTGTTCTATACGGTTTTTCAGACAAATTCATATATAAAACGGTAGTGCGTATAAAATGAATGATATTCAAAATGAATTTACGATAAATTCAATATTAATAGCACGTAAATAAAATTAATTTTCTTTCGTAGATATTCATATTTCCTACATTCATTTATATATCTATTTCATAATAGTAACTATAATATTATATACTTATACAATGTTATTATAATTATCGTTCATTCGAAATGTATTTATCGATATAAACAAAATTAACTGATCAAAATTATCTCGTTCAGCAATTCTTAAATAATATTTAGTCAATTGAAATCTCCGACATAATTTTTTGTAAATCATTTTATCGTAGATAATCTAAAACATTTATTGTTTCTATATATACATATTTAGAGGCGCATTTAAATTTTCTTATAACCATATATGTTTCCAAACAAAATATATCATGCACGTTCGCATTCATTTATATGTATATGCAATTTTTAGAAATTTTCATTTACACAATATATTTAATTCTGTTAATATAAAATTCTATGTATTAATATTGGGGATAAATTGACAAAACATTTTGATTTGATTATTTTATTTATAATATAAGATTTATATGTATATACGTACATACACACACACACACACATACACACGCGCGCGCGTTCAGACATATAATTTTATCTTAACTTCCTGCATAAATTTATTTCATTTAACTAAGACTAAAATGGCAATAATTAACAATTGCCTAATTCAAAGAGAAATATAACAAGGATAATTGGATCATTGAATGACCTAATATTAAATTAATAACATATTCATACTGGTTGTTTATCAGTTAAATAATGAATATAATAAATTTAAAAATATAAGAGAATCGTATTCTGAGATTTGCTGTAAAACGGATATGAAAAATTTATGTTTAATATTTTAAAAGCGTAAACTCTGTTAAGAATATTTTATTAAAATACGTATTTAGAAAATTTGAAATTTTAGAATGAGGGATACAACAATTACGAGATTAAATAAAGAGTGATTTTATTGATTTATTAAGAGCTTGATATAAAAACTTCACTCTAATGGGAGAAAGGAAGGAATCCTTTACTGTAAATATTAATTTACCTCTACGTAAATGAAATACTCGAACGCGCCTGAGATCACGAGAGACCTATTTATTTATAAAATTTGTCGGCTTCCGGTCCTAAGGAAGTCCTTACGCATGGAAGGACGTTACTCCGTTAGTAACGGAAGAAGAAGAAGAAAAAGACAAAGAAGAAGAAGAAGGAAAAGAAGAAGAAGAAGAAGAAGAAGAAGAAGAAGAAGGAGAGGAGGACGACGAGCACAGCGTGAACTGCGCCGCAGCTTCGTGGCTACGAGGAGTAGTCGGCGACGTAGCCTCGAAGCTCTTCTCTCGTGGCTGCGAGTCTGCGTGACCTCGGAGACCGAGCTCCGCTCTCTCCAAGAGCGCTTCCTCGCTCTAATTTTTCTACTCTATAGAAAACGCAATATAATTGTGCACCTACAATCCGCGTGGAATTTCTTTCGTCTGTTTAGACGCAAAGACTCGCCACTCTTCTTCCTCCTTTTCCTAATCTCATCTTTTCAATTGTATTCACTACCTCGTTTGCATTACTAATTTTCGCGAACCCGCCCCTCTGAACGAGACGCTGCAAGAGACATCGGTTTCTTCAGACAAACGGCTTCATCCATTCAGATTTGTAATTTTCGGCAGTTGGAAAAATACAGTTTCAGTAAAAGTAATTTGAATTGGAAAAAAAAGAAAGAAGGATGTATTGTTCCGTGTACTTACTCTTTCGGATGAATATGGTTTTCATACTCGTTTTTAGAATTTGCCAATGAAATCACTGGTAATAGAAAATAAAGTCGCAAATAAAATCTACGGCCCTTAATGCATTCTCTTATTGAGTAATCATTACTAGCAGCGATTCCTAATTATTTCGATTTTTCTTATTCGCCGCATAAACTTTTAAAGTTACTATATTTTCAGCGATTTAGTGTTATGTTATGCCAGGGTTATTCGATCTCCTTTTTGACAGCTTACTTATGGATCAAGATGGATAGCTTAGGTTCTTTTGCAGCTGGAACTTGTAACTTTATTTGGCTGACGAGTACATTTGTAAACTGCTTCAATGGAACCCCATACATGTACATATTTATAGTTATAAAACATTTTTTACATTGAAACAAAATATATGGAATTTAAATTTTAATGCCAGCTTGATTAGAAATATTTTTGAGTTAGAATGCTTTTTTAATCGTAGAATGTCTATTGGCTATGAATTAATGATAAAATAAATAATATGTATCCTTATTCGGCCGAATTTCAAAGATAAGCATGTCGTAATTACTTTTAAATGTCGTAATTAAATTAGCTATAAATCGAACACCTAAGTAAATAGGAGATAATACATCGGAATGTTTATCCATTGAAAATAAAAATTGTTGTGGCTACGGAATTGGCTGAACCCCTACATGTCGCTGATGCTGTGTTCTTCCCGGGAATCCTAACCTCTTCGTAACATTCGCAGTTTCGAAAGGTTGCAGGGGAGCGTCGCAACGAGGAGTGGGAGTGGCATAGCAAGTCAAGAAGCGGTTCACCGGACCGTCATCAGGAGCATCAGCAACGCGAGCGTGATTGCGACCAGGGTGGAAGGGGGGATAGCCAGCGCGTTAGCAGTTCCCAGCGGATCATCAAGTCTTTGGGGATTTCCGGTAAGCTTTTTACCCCCAGTTTAGGACAAAAATATACATTTTTGCCCCGAGTTAATATATCGAATTTTTTTTTTATCCCTTATTTATCCTATTTAAAATTACCTTTTGACATACAAATTACCTTTCTCTCTCATATATTCCCTGTACAAAGAATTTAAATCCTTTAATTTTATTGATCTTTTAATTAAATGAAATTCTTCATCTTGTCTTGTTTACACGTTATCCACTTAGAATGATTAAGAAAAATCATTAATTAAAGCTAAAGTTCATAATATTACAATCGAATTATTTTTTAAGTTTAATACAATAACAAGTTATTTTTTCGTCTACTATTAAGAATATTTTTCTCAAATACCCATCAGTAAAGGAAAGCTTTTAAAAATAGCAGTTTTTAAAATCATTTGATTTTCTTTATTTTTCAATCAAAATATGGGTACACGTATTTTTACTTTCAGAATTAAAAATCTTTTAATTTTATGTCCTATAGCGATTTCTCAATTATTTTAATAATCTATAAATAAACAAAGTAATATAATCATAATAATCCTAATATTCCTAATATTCCGAAAATGCGTATCTTTAGTATATAATGTCGAACTTATACTTCTTAAATGAGTATGTAAATAAGAAATTATAAATTTCAAATAATTTTATTTTAATGCTACATTCTTACAAACCATGTAAAAAAGAAGTAGATTTTTTTTATACTTATAATATAATATAATATAATAATTTTTTAATAATTTAGATACATTTTATAGATTGAAAATAGCTTGTAGAGATAAATGTAATTAGTGCATATAATGTTTAAATGAAATGGTTTATCACAATACAATATCGATTATAAATATCATCAATTCGGATTGATTAATTTTTGTTAAAACAATGAATTTCCGAATAATCCATCCATACAATGCCGGTAGTATGATTAATTATTTCTTATACTTTTTTTTTTTAATATCCATCTATGAATTGAGTAAATCTGTATATTTCAGATCAAGATAATGCATGCATAGATATAGATGATGAAGAGGATCGACGTCATCGTTCGCGTCGATTCGGCGGTACAGTACGTCGCAAGTCTCGAGTAACCCGTCAACATTCGTATGATGAAGAGATAAAAAACGGAGGAATGACATCATCTACGTCTTCTGGTCAAGCAAGCCATGTAGATACAGGATTAGGTCTTCCAGTACAACTAGCAAGACGTGCCTCGGCCTATGACGTTTATTCCACCGGTGGTGGGGTTACGGATCCGGCGGCTATCGTTGCACCCCAGCATAGAGTTTCTATATCTGGCCAAGGTTATTAGTATTTATTATTATTGATATTGTTATTGGTGTTATTATTGTTTTTGTTGTTGTTGTTATTATTATTGTTAGTAGTATTAGTATTAATATTAGTAGTAGTAGTAGTAGTAGTAGTAGTAGTAGTTTTTTTTTTTTTTTTTTTTTTTATAAAGGAGGGAGGAAATCTTTTAAAGACCATCAGGGACCCGGGTCCCCGGTGTGTGGGACTCCCCGGCATTGAAGATGCCGGTATACCCACTGAAACCTCACACCCTCAGCGCACTCTCGCCGCTCGCGCCCTGTAGTGAAAACCACAGGGCGGGGACGACGCGAGTTCGCCGAGGGGACCTCCTTTCCTGGTTCTTATATCCTCCCCGGCACCGCCGTTAACTGCATTACTTCGGGGCAGGAACCAGAAACTATGCCTTCGAGGCACCCTCTAAGTTTTCCCCCCTTGCCATAGGTAAGAGCCGGCTTCTTACGTCTCAGGATATCCTCGACGAAAGAAACGACCCTTCCCAGTTTTCTTGGCTCGCGAGCATCAGAGGGACGATGCCTTTAGGAGTGACCCTTCCGACATCGCCCTCCAACGCTTCCCTCTGTCGCCCCCAGTATTCGCACACAAAAAATGTGTGCAAGGCGTCGTCCACGGCGGATCCGCAATGCACGCATCGGAGATCCGCCACCTTACCCATACGGTGGAGGTACGCGCGGAAGTACCCATGGCCGGACAACAGCTGGGTGAGGTAATAGTTCACCTCGCCATGCTGTCGGCCGATCCACGGGGCCACCTGACTAATTAGTCTGGTGGTCCACCTTCCGCGCGTATCCCGCTCCCATCTATCCTGTCAGTTAGCCAGGGATGTTTGCCTGGCTTGCACCTTGTCCTCACCACGGTCGAGTGTCCCTCTTGCTTGGTGGACCAGCTTCCTCTCCTGGGCTAAGAGGTCGATGGGAATTACCCCAGCGACCACTAGCGAGGCCGCCTCCGAGACCGTGCGATACGAACACGCTACACGAAGTGCGCATCTCCGTTGCACAGCCGCCATACGTCTCCGGTACATATTGTACCGAAGCGCGTCGGCCCAAACTTCTGCACCGTAAAGCATGACGGACTCAGCGACACGGAGCAGCAACCGCCTAATACAGGGACGTGGCCCACTTACGTTAGCCATGATCCTGCACAGGGAAGTCACTACCCGTGACGCCTTATCCGCCACCCTCCGAATATGTTCCCCGAAGGTGAGCTTCGTATCTAGCGTCACTCCCAGGTACTTCACGGCTGCTTTGGTCTGAACCGACTCCTCTCCGATAATAAGCGGCTGCACTCTGGGTACGTGCTTCTTCGTAAGGAGCATAATCTCTGTTTTGGCCTCCGCCAGTTCCAACCCATGATCGTCCATCCAGTGGCGAATTCTCCGCATGGTCTGGTCGAGTCGCGTCTGTGCCAGGACCATATTACGGGCTGCAATGATGGCTAACACGTCATCCGCGTACCCGATCAGAGAGCAGCCTTCAGTCATTTCCAATCTCAGGATCCCGTCGTAGGAAATATTCCATAGATCGGGTCCTAAGATGGAGCCTTGGACCGCACCACACGTCAGTGCCCTCCGCCGTCTCGTATACAATGAACCGGTCCCGAAGGTAATCCCCAATAATCTGCAAGAGATACTGGGGCACCCCGAAGTCCCGATCCATTGCCCCGAGCATATCTGTCCACCTTACCGAGTTGAAGGCGTTTCGGACATCCAATGTCACCAGGAGACATATCGGTCGGGAGAAATGGTTTCCCCTTTCCGTGCTCCTGGCCGCCTCCACTACTCTCTGGATAGCGTCGATGGTTGACCTACCTCTTCGGAAGCCGTATTGACTCTCGGAGAGGCCGCCAGATGTTAAAAGCGCCGCCTGAAGACGGGGTCTCACCAGCTTTTCCAGGAGCTTCCCGGCGGTGTCCAGCATGCACAGGGGTCTATACGACGACGGAGCTTCCCACGATCCCTTGCCCTTGCTCACCAGCACAAGTCTCGCCTCCTTCCAACGGGAGTAAAAAACTCCCGCTCGTAGGCACGAGTTGTACATGGTGAGCAAGAGCTGTGGGTCACTCCTGGCCACCGCTTTCATCACCTCTGCCGGAAGGCCATCGCTTCCGCTTGCTTGGAGGACGTTCCGCTCCTTGAAGCCCCGTCCAGGGTTCGCTGTCCGCGTTCTAGGGCACGGGAAAACAAGGCATCGTCCATCCTCGCAACGAGCCATCTGGAAGGACGGCGTACGATCGCCGTCCGGACCGGCCGGTCATCACGAACACGAAACGTGATGTACTGGTGATCGCTGGCTGTATAGTCCTCGATCACCCGCCAGTCCCGCACCTTTGCGGCCAGACGTTCCGTCGCAAAGGAGACGTCGGGGATGGTCTGCGTGTAACCGGGCCTCCGGAAGGTCGCCGTTGAACCGGTATTTAAAATTACCAGTCTTGTCCTGGATACCATGTCCAGGACTCGCCTTCCCCTGGAGTCGGTCACAGGTTCACCCCAATCTACAGCCTTGCTGTTAAAGTCCCCGGCCACTACCAGCTCACCCTCCATGTCCCCGATAGCATCCTCGAGGGCATCCAATTTAACTTGGAACCCATCGATGGCCTCGTTTGGAGTGAGGTAACAGCTGACGTAATATACGCCCCTGCTCCTCACCCAAACGAAGCCGCTACCAGCTCCATGGCACTCTGCCTGGAAGCAGTGCAGGTTGGGCATAAAGATCGCAGCGGTACCGGTGATTTCGCGATACCACCCTCCCGCAGGCCCCTCCCGATGCTGCTCACTGATAAGAACAATATCAGCGCGCAGCTCGAGGTGGACCTGGGCGAGCAGATCCTGCGCCGTCCGGCTTCTATGCAAGTTGGCCTGCAGGACATTAGCCACTTCGGCGGCACTTGGCTAGAGCTTCGTGGAAAACCGCACAGGCTCCTGACCCTGCGAGATGGTGTTCTGCCGCGGGGGAGGTCCCCGGGCACAGGCAGCACTTGGGCTCGGTATTACATCCGGCCCCCTTGTGACCCTATTTCCCACAACAGAAACAGGTCGTGCTCCTGTCTGGGTCCCTGCAGCTCGTACCTCGGTGTCCATAGCCGAGACACTTAAAACAGCGCTCGACTTGGACCCGTGGTCTTATGCCGCAGTAGACCCACCCTACTGGGACCCTGCCTACCTTGCAGTAGCTTCTAACTGGCCTCCCCGGTAACGGTCAGGATCGCCAGCCGTTTGCCGGCTTTGTTGGCTCCCGTGAGTCGCACCTCTAGAGGACCAGTGTAGTCCTGCAGGATCGCAAGGAGGGCGCCTCTGACCTCCTCGGTCGTTGCGCACTCGTCCACGTCCCTGATCTCCAGTGTACTCCTCGGGATCAGAGTGTGGAGTGTTGCGCTAGCTCCGACGGCCTTCTTCCAGGCATCGGCAAAGCCCTCCTTGCACTCAACCGACGATGATTTTCTAATCTCGATGAGGACATCCCCCTTTTGGGTTTTGCGGATGCCCTTGATCGAGAGCCCGTGCTCGGAGAAACTGACCTGATGTCGGATTCCGCTCAGGATATCCGCGTAGGTCTTGCCCTCCGCTGGCTTAAGGACGATGGCCTCTGGCCTCACCTTCCCTCTTTTACTGGGGGCGCTCTTTTTTGTAGGGGTCCCCTTTACCCTATCTCTTACCGTCTTTTGGCGGTCCTCCCGTTTTTCCTCTAGCGTGGGGACTCTCCTCCACTCCGCGCCAGTCGGGCTCTTCCCCACGGTGGTGGTTGGAAGAGGCGTTTGCGATGCTACCGCTGCCTCCTTCTGCCTTTTCTTCTTTTTCTTGCCCGCTTGGGCCTTCTGGTGGTGTTGCCGGTGGTGGCCTTTTACCGGCCGTTGTCTGTGGTTTCAGGAGAGGAGGCGCCATCTTCCTCCGGATCCCTCGCCGCTCCCTTCTCTCCTGTTCCTCGAGGGCCTCTATCTTCCCCTGTAGTACTGGGTGGCCCTCTTTTATGACTTTGGAGATATTTGGCTGGCGCTTTCGCGCCTCCATCATCTCCGTCATAATGATCTTTATGGAGGCAAAGATGCCCTCGTACGCGGTACCGATACTTTCGGGTGTCGTTCCGGTAGCGGATGGGATCTCCCCCTCCCCCTCGATCACCGTTTCAGGGAATGGAACCGCTGGGTTCCCTTCCCCATCCTTCTTCCCTTTCCCTTCCCCCTGTTGTTTTATTTTCTCCATATATTATGTTTGTTAATTCGTCCCTACGTGTGACCGGCCTCCATGGACCCTTCAACGGCGAGCTCACCAGAATAACCCCCCAACACATGCCTGAAGGAGTTATCCTGGATCGGGCCATCACGTAGGGATATAGCACACCCGGGTACGTTATTCCCCCTTCGTCTCTCTCGAGTTTTGTGTCCCAACAAAGACACTCCAATCTCTGGAGAGCTTGCGGGGGACGCACTGGCCCCTAAGCCGATTGACCGGACCAGGCTACGGTCCAGCCTCCCGTCTTGCCTCCAGCGGGAGCCAAAGATGGTTTGGGTCACCTTGGCACGCAGCCTCGGATGCGCCTCCCCACCCAGGATCTCCTTAGAATAGCCCGTTTATAGGGTTCCCTCATTCACCTGCACTCAAACGGCCATGGCTATACCCCTTTATTTTTTTTCCGCGGGTGGTCTCCTTCCTCGCAAGATACCCGTTTATAGGGCCAACGAGGAGCTCGTCCACCTACATCTCTATATAGCCGGCGAAGACCCATTTATAGGGCCCGCGGCCTCGATATCCGCTCTGTGTGCGTACTCACTCATCGAGAAAACCCTATTTCGAAGGTTCTCGAATCATTCATACAGCGGCCTCTCTTACAAATATTTCACCCACTCACACTGCCACTCATTCTCGGGTTCCACTCCCTTAAGCCCATCACCCGATCGACTGCAAGCAGTCGATCTTCGACAAGGTGCAGACTACGGATGGGAGTAGTAGTAGTAGTAGTAGTAGTAGTAATAGTAGTAGTAGTAGTACTAGTAATAGTAGTGGTAAGAGGAGGAAAAAATGATGTCTTTAAAAATTTATTTTAAGCAATGTATAAGTGTAGCCAATATTAGATATAATAGAATATAAAGAAGTAATGCTTTCTCGTTTTCGAGATTCATAAATAAACTATTGAAATTCAATAAGGTAAATGATTCATTATATATGTATATACAAATCAATGGTATTGAAATAAATGGAAGAGTTTCATTATTTGTACGTGATAAGAGAGAAGCCATTATAAAATTGTTATGCAAGTTTATTGTATCTAAAATAGATTATTATAAAAATGAAAAATTGTTTAACCGTAATGGAGAAATTGCTCATTCGTTAAGGTAATCGGAACGTAGAATCTGATCGTCAAGCTACATCATATTCGAAACGACCATCGTTTCGGTCCAATAAGCCCATAATACCTTATGAAATATCCAAGCCACCGGATGATGACAAAATAATCAATCTGGATGGATCACCATCTGCAGACATAGAGCAAGGTATTCTTATGCCTGACGAAGAATTACGAACTCGTCGACGGGGCTCTCAACTGTAAGAACATACTTAAATAAACAACTTTATTATCATATTTACTATTTACATTCATTTATTCGGTTTAACATGTTTTTAGCTTATACTTCCAATCAACCTTACTATTATAATTTCAAAACGAAAATCTCACATTTTCTATCTTCTCGATCATTATATTTCAATAAATATTTTGTGTAAGAAATAATCTTAAAAATATTACTTTATGGAGAATCAACCTAAGATTTTATTGATATTAAATTTCATACTTTCTTTGTATTAAATTTTTTATATTAAATATTTTTATATATAATAAATAATATATAATTATTTAAGAGGCACATTAACTATAAGAAGATAACAATAAATGAAATTCAAAGCACAATAAATAAAATTAAATATTACTAGAAGTTATTATTAGATCAAATATTTATTCATAATATTGAATATCGTAACACATTTGAAATTTATTTTTCAAATAAAATTTTCATAAATTCTACCTTATAATATTTACAAAAGCTTCTGATTATTCTAATTCGAAATATAAGTATAATAATTAAATATAATATTAATGCAAATCATTCACTAGATTTTAATATATAAAAAATGAGTAAAAATAGTTAAAAATAACGAACAGTTGGATTTCTTAATTATAATTTAAAATAATGTATAATATCTTTTAAATATTTCGTACAGAAATGATTTTATATATTAAAACAATGAATATATTATAGTTTAATATTTTAAAATGTAATATGAATATTTACGATAAAGTTTATATTAAAAACCCAGAGAATTTACAAATAATAATTTATGGAATTCTAAATATATGAATTTTCTACTATGAATAAATTGCATCCATATTCGCTGGAAAATATTTAGATAAATTTTTATTTCTTGAAAAATTAAAATTTTCAATTTAATTTAATGAATATCTGTTTTTAATTAGTTTATTTTAAAATATAAAAAGTAACTAGTAAATATCAATTTTTCTATAAAGTATTTTTTTTAAATTATTGAGTTGAAAGTTATTGAATTATGCTTCTTAGGAATTATGCTTATAACATTTTATAATTGTTTTAAAATCAGCAGATTCAGTATTTAACATTATTACCTCTATAAATTTATTATTCATAAAATTTTCAACAAGAATAACTATAATATTAAAAATATTATCGCAGACTATGGAGTAATTTAGATATTTTATTTATTTTTGAGTATCAGCTATATTCTAATTGCCAAAATTAACATTTAGCCTTAACAGTTAGGCTTTAAAAGCTTAAATTTCGTTGATTGATTATATTACATATAGTAAAATAACTTATCGTTTAATTATATACATTAGTTATATAAGATATCTATTATTTATTTACAGGCCGAATATAAACACCATAAGGGCTTTAGTAAATACCGCTCCATCTCCTGTGCGTCCTTCTTCGACAATTTCTGGAACCTTATCCCGAGTAAACGTTGACGAACGTGAACTTGTACGTCAAGGAAGTTTGGCTGATGGCGAAGGCATCAAAATTGTCATTCATGATGTAGACAGCGACATGCGTATGTACAACCATGTACTCTACTTAAAACGAAAATTAGTATTTTAAGGATACATAATTTAAATAGTAGATAATACAATATATATATTTACATTTCTATATGCTAATAATGTTCGACTTTACTTCTATTTTCTTAATTCAGTTTATATGGTTTAATGCCAATTCAAAATTTATTTTACCAAAAACAAAGTATGTATTCATTAATAATTTAATAATTTTCAGTCAACATCTTAGGATTCGTATATATGTGTGTTAGATATAGCTAGGATTATAGCTTTTATTTGTATAGATATTCTTCCCGTGTATGGATGGGTTTTTCTATCTCATAATATTATAATATTATAGTAATAAGATAATATTATCTTAATAATGCTAATTATTAAGCTATTGGCTATGTAATCATTTGATCAATAAAAATTTTAAAACTAATTTATTAATATCTAATGTATATTAATCATTACGTTGTGAGGATAATTCAATCATAAATTTTCTTATTCCTCTACTATTACACGTACAGTTCAATTATAAAAAAAACTTGTATTTTACAATTTTTAAATCTCTCTAGTAAAACTAGAAAATAAAAACTAGAAAAATATCAGGAGCGTTAAATAATCAATTTTTAATTACATAAATTGTTGCGGACAATAACGGAGTGCAAGAGAAATAAATAAATGGGAATCCGTGTACAAGAATCCGTGTGTTATTCAGCCTAATATTCCGGTCTAGTACCCCTTCCCTGCCCGCGTCCGAGTGAATCGCAAATAAAATTATAAAAACGCACTACCGTCGATATACATGAATTAATTAACTAAAATGCAATATTTTATATTTATATAACAGTGTTTAATTTATAATCAATATTCATTTATTAAATATTTAGTTTTTATCATACATACCTAAATTTATTATTATTTAAGTATTTATTTAAGAAATATTTTTTATTTGCAACTATGATTAAAATGACTTTTAATAAAAATGTCTTTTTATAAGGTAATTTGTTGATTTGTAATACTTGTTCAATGAAAAAAGATTCTATATGTTATTTTGCTACATATTATTTCTCTCTCTCTCTAACTAAACCATTATTTCTTCGTTACTTCAATTGATTTTTAAATACAGTAATTAATGTATAATGATATGTAATTACTGAAATATTTTTTCAGTATCACCTTTGTAGATATTTTAATATCACCTTTTTTTAAACTTTTATTACTTTGATTTAACCAAGGTCGATCAGGTCGGAATAGTACTTTCCATTATTCGTTTTATTTCTCTAATTTCTATCTAAATAGTTTATACAATGAATAAACGATTTTGATTAATTGAATACACATCCCATAAAATTTTCTATTGAATTTACCGTTTTATAATTTCATTCTTTTGAACTAAATTACTTTTTCCGTATGTTATTATTCCTTATACTACTGATAGTAATACTTCGTATTACTGATCATGGTATTTTTTAATTTTAAACGAAAATATTCATACCTTTATTAAATTATTTGATTTTTATAACTTTACATAATTATATTTTTGGAATATTATGTTCAACAAAACAACTAATTTAAAATATGTTTTTGCTTAATTCAATATATTTTGAGAAAAATATAAATAAAATATATCTTTTTAATTACAATATAATTCTATTTATTAAATATTTATCATGTAACGATATCGATTTAAAAATTCTATTCGAGGTAATAAAATAACAGTCAACTCATGTTAAAATCTAAGCATGCATATCATCAATAGTATACATATCAAAAAATGTTTTTATTCATCAATATGAAAAAAGTTTTTAAAACGTTAGAATTTTAACTGAATTTTTTCAGTTTTTAAATATTATATTATAATTATTTTACACGATTGGATTAAATTATTAATTTGTCTTTTGTATATTAGAAGTTGTTTATTCTAAACTTCAAATTATAATTATAATAATACATGTATAATCCAACAATATTGTTAACGAGGATCAATTAGACTAAATTATTCATCAAAATGTAATGAACTAAGAATTTATTCCATGTTCGAAATTATAATGGCTAAAATTAAAATTTTATTGCAACCGTGTTTCAGATACAATCAATTGTCTGATAAATCAGACGATTGACAGATATTAATAGGTTTACAATGCTACCGAATATTTTTGTTGGATTTTATAGCTTTGAATATTTTTCTAGTAAATATAAAAAGGGATAAAATACAGTCATTACATCAATTGGTCTTACAGCTTAGAATTTAATTAAATATTTAGTTTAATCAAAATATAATAAAAATTTTTCTGACGTTGAATGACGTTGAATGTTGGTCGAACATTAGTATTTATATGGGATGTAATGGATGACCTATACTAGATATTTATATTCAATTACTTTATGACTTGTCGTAGAAATACAAAATAGTCTATATAAAATGTGTATGTTCATAAGTCCAAATGTTCTTTTATACCGAAAGTTAGGTCAAGATATAATCACTAAAGCTGTGAACTATATTATTTCGAACGTCCATTGAGTTTATACTTGAAACATTTTGATCTATATATAAATCTATAAATGTATAAACAAATATCCTGTCGGTCTTAATTAATAAATTAATAGCAAAAGAATTTTAAAGCTCGTTTCTAATCTTTTATTGTTTCTTTTTGTAAAGCTAAATAAATTAATTCTTTAGAATTCCAATTTAATATTACATGGTATTAAATTATAAAAATATTAATGACTTGTATGTAATTATTTTGAAGAAAAAGACACAAAATATTTACAATATATTTAATTATAATATAAATAAATGATTACCTCACTATAATTTAAATGCATCTGAGAAAACACTTTATATTCAATATAGTGGTAGACATCATTTCCATTACCATTCTCATAAATACTTTTTTTTGTTTAAGATAATAAATTTTTTAATATTGTTTTTATTCAGTGGTACGATCAAATTCGAAGAAAAAAGTTATCCTTCGTAAAGATGTCGTGGTTGAAAAAGGACATAGAAGTAAGTACATTATGTATTAGTTTTTTTATCAATTATTACTTTGATTATTTATTAACAATTTCATAACCAGTATAATTAATAAGCTCGTTGAAAGGAAAAAAATATTGTAGATTGATGTAACCCATAAGATGAAAAAGTACGATGTATAATAATGAATTTTTTTTATGTATTATATATAATACAATTGTACATGCAATTTTGGGTAAATGCGAATTAGTTTTGCAAATTTATGAATTATAAAGTCACGAGCCCTGAACAATAAAGATTATTCTACACACATCGTATAGAATCTGCACAAAACTATTATATTTATCAATACTACAAATCTTTTTCCATTTCAATTTTATTTTATACTTTTATTAAGAAATATTTTCATTTTAAATTTGACTAACATTTTGAAAAACTAATAGTAAAATCAATTTCAATGTTACATAGATTTATGTCTTCGAATAAAATTTATAATAGTTAAATAGTATTTGAAAAAAATAAATAAATGACATAAATAAAAACAACGTTGAGCGAATTACAATCGAACTAAAGATACAATTTTTATTTACGTTACAGGAATATATTACAATCACAATATTTATAAAACTCATGTGCTCTTATAAATCGGTATAATATTACAAATAAAAATAAATTGAATATAAATAAGCAATCAGAAGACGTAAATAAATAGATAATAGTAATTTAAACAGCTGTTAAAACGCGAAAATATTTTTAAATATACTTTTAAAGCATTTTTATAATAAATATAAATATCGTAAATAAAAGTAAATAATAGAATATAAAAATTAAAATTCTCAAACATGATTTTATGATTGTTTTATTGTTTAAGTGTTTCCAATGTTATGAGGGTCAGAAAATAAATTTACATCAACAAAATAAAGTAACTTTTTTTTTTACAGTCATTAAAATTAAAGTATATTAATGTTATTTCGTAAATATTAAAATGCTTATTTCGTATTTTGACGCATATATAGATAAATTCACATCCAAAATCATAGTTTTAACAAATTCGTTTAAATTTATCGAAGTTTTCTATTATAAACATTCTTCAAATTTATATGTATGCGAATCTTAGATGCGAATCTTACAATGATCTAAAATACATATTTATCAAAATATTTAGATCTATCCGATTTAACTCGATTTAAAGTATTAAGTTTGCACGTATTATTGTTAATATAGAATATATATTTTAAAGTACAATCCAAATATTGTTTCATAAATTCTTATTATTAAATGTGTGAAGGTAATAATTTCGTAGGTAATTATTGATGTTGTCTACTACTTAAGATTCTGTAATATGAAAAAATAAATTAAATATTTTTTAAGTAGAAATATTTTACTTATTTTATAAATATTAATGTTAAATTAAAATTAATTTATAATTAAATAAAATAACTTACAATGATTTTTATCGATCATATTGGGAAATCAATAATATTCAAATTTTTTCTCAATTAAAATATTGTAATACATTTTAAACGTACTTATTCGCAAATTATTTCATTGCCAGCTCTTATCATATAGAATTCGCAATAATAAAATGAACGTTCTTATGTGATTGAAAAAAATTATAAATAAACGAAAGTATTTCTGTTATATGGAAAGGTATTTTTATCAGGTATTTTTAATTAAGAATTATTGACTGTTATAATTATCAATATTGTATTCACTATGTAATTTTTAGACATTTTTAAATATTATGTAATTCCAAATGATCGTCTTACTTATATTCAGAATGGAAAAAAGTAAAAACTTCAACCTGACAATTACTGAAATAAAATAAATAAATATTTTTATGATTATGTATATTTGGGAATAAAATTTTAATTTACCGTAATAAGAGGTTTAAAAATTTTTAAAACGATTGTATCGTTTTAATTAACAAAATATTGTTAAATGCTAATACATCGTCACTGTAAATATTTAAAATGCAGTCAATTGTAACGCCATCGGTTATGACATTTTATAAATTCACTTGTAACTGAATATGTAACTGTAATCTAAAATCGAATTTTAGATGAAAGTCTTAAAACACATTTGTAATTATATTTGTATGTATTAGCTTATATTTATAAGTAGGTTAGCTATTTTGTTTTATATAATCAGTTTTATATAATCATAACTTGAGTTAGTAAACTAAAAAGTTGTTACTTGCTGAAATTAAATCTATTTGGGAGACGTGGAGGGGACGGGGTGAAGGCCGTGGCATGATCCGAGATCCAACTCGGAATATTAAATACGATACTTTTTGTTTTTGGGTGTGGCGATAGGCAAGGCGTTCTTCGGTTGAGGTGCGCGTGCGGAGTTCAGACGTTCAATGGTATTCATCTTATTCCTTCTTTTTCCTCGCCTTCCTTGCGTTTAGCGGAAAAATCCACGGCCCGTCGCTGTCCTCGGAGACCAAGTACTGAATGAAATCCGTTTTTCCAATCCCCTATCTCTCTCTCTCTCCCTCTCGTCCCTTCAATACATCGCGTTGTTTCTTTCTAATTAGCCTTTCATCGGTTACCGAGACGCAGATACGCATACATGGACTCCCTTAGCAGAGCGTATCGAAGTGGTGGTTGGGGGGAGAGGGGATTAAGGGACCCTCGGGTCGCGTTAATAGATTTTATATTAAACTAAATACTTTTAATGGAAATTAATAGTAAGAAAAGTAATTGCGAATTACATAAGCAGTTTAGTATTAAAAAAATATTTAAAGTACGTATTTAAGCAAAATTAATATAATTCAAATATAATCGGTTTACGGTTACTTTCTCATTTCATTATTTACGTCACCCAGTATTTTTTTCGTAATTGATAAATCTTTATCGAATAGGAAGAACAAAAAAGGAGACAGAAAATAGAGGTATGGAAAGTATCGGATAGAAAATAAATGAAAATTGTAATGTACCACATCAAAATTACTTTGAAATTACTAATTACTTTGAAATAGGTTGGCTCAATTAGACAATTTATTTAACAATAAAGATTTAACGATCTTTTATACTTGTGAGCAGATCGAACGTCGTTAAGTAAAGCCATCGACAAAAACTAGACGTATGTTTTAGGCGATGCCATTGCTGACCTTCACCCGCACTCATCAGCTTCAGCTAACTGATTTTTCGCAATCAATTTCCACAAGACAAGACTAATTAGTCTAGAATAGCGTTGATTCTTATTTTAAAACGATCATTCCTTTTATGCAATGCAATTGGCTTAATGAGCTATTGCATTTTAGCAGGAACAATTATTAAATTAAATTGAATAACGCGTGATATAAACGATTTCGATCTTTTTTCCGAACGTATGTGAAACGTAAATCAATTTAGTTACTTCACTCCCCATCCATCAATTATTAATAATAAATCAGTTATTTTTCATCCTAAAGACTGACATTGCTTTTATAAAAGTAATTAATTTATCAAATGTATTCTGTGATTTAATTATGATATATTGAGATGTACCAATGAACTGAGACTAGAATAATTGTTTTTATTCCGATGTAATGAATAAACAAGAAATAACTTATTGAACGTTACCAATAATCTATATTTTTATTAATCAAGTACCTGTAAATTAAATTGTTCATTGAATTATAACTTTGTTCAAATTTTTTAGTAATATTCACACAGCAATATTTACATGTATTTTAAACGATATATTTTTTGAAATTAATTGAAAAATTATTAGATTAAAATTGAACTTTAAAGATCCTTTAATTATAAAAATATAATTACGGTTCATAAATTTTAACATTACAATTTTCATAATTATGAATTAAATTTAACTATATAATTAAAATGTTTAAGACGGTAAAATTTTTTTATGTAAATAATATATGAATATTTTGTTCATAAATTAGTAATTTTTAATATCGATGATATTTAAAAGTTAATATATAATATCTATTTAAAAAATTGGTTCGAAACATTGTTTTTCCACATAACAATAAATTCTTGTATGTTCATGTGGTTGACCTTGTCGATTGTGGGTCCAGAATTTCATAGATATAATTTAAAAAATTTGTCTGACTTTGAAAATTTGGTATTTTTCTAAATTCCATAAATACTCCCGATTATTTTTTCCTCCACCTTCGTTTTGAAATACCTAGAGTATTAGGGTGCGCCATCTTCGCATTTATACGCATCGAGCATGTACTGCAATAAAGGCAGATGATAGTAATCAATATATTTTATATTTATTCTATTAAAGGCTTTTATCTAAATTAAATTTCTCAGAGAATTTGAAAACATAAACATAAGAATATTGGTCAACGTACATAAATTTATTCTAATTAATCTTCCATTCAACTTTCAAAAATTAAAATAAAAGAGGAAGCAAAATACTTGTGGTATTTATATTAATTTTAAAAATCACATACTAACTTAATTCTCATAAAAGGATTAGTAAATTACAACGAATATATCATAAAATGCGATGTGCACCGAGATTTCTTTGACTCTGACGTACTACGATACGTATGTGAGTCCCCCACCCCCCGCGTGCCCGTGCGTTGCTAGAACTTATATTCAGTAAAAGGAAATATATTTCAAAGTATAGTTTAATGCATGTAGGCTGGAAATTTTATCATATAATTCTAATACTATTCTGACATACATAAAATTATACTTATACCATTATCTGAATAAAGTATAAGAAATTTTTTATGTTCTTGCGATTATTTCTAGTTTTAAATGTTGAATCTAGAATGTCTCATACCAAATAACATTTACATTAAATCTGTAATGACATTAATTTATTAAGCAAAAATCTAATAGTTTTTGTAAGTATGTGTTTCATTTATTGTACCTTTTATGTATTCCATTCCATCTTCCATGGAATGGAATTGAAAACTTTCTGCGACACTGTATTAAATTATTCACAGTATAAAAATGTTTCATAAATTATTCTTATTAATAAATTTCATAGCTATTCATATTCGCAATGTAAAAAATTAAAAATAATATCAATTATAACTTTATAAATGTAAGAAGATATGCGGAATTTCATAAAAATCATTAAAAAATTTTAATAAAAAAGTATTTATATTAAAATAAACATTTTACAGGCATTTATTTATTTTAGATAATCTCGTGTGTCTTTATATTAATAATAACTGTCTATATTATATTAATACAGATATATATATAATAATTTAATTACAATATTATATTATGAGAAATGATATGCTGAATTAGGAATTTGTTCCTAAAGTAATGAATTTTGAATTCCAGCACGTAGTTTCGGCATGAGAGTTGTAGGTGGTAAGATTGGCAGTGATAAACATCTTTATGCAGTTATTGTTTGGATGGTTAGTGGAGGACCTGCTGACAAAGCTGGTTTGAAGCAAGGCGATAAGGTAATCCTGATTTACCAATAAGAATACGCAAATGCAATTTACGCACCTAGAAACACATACGTATACACATTCAGAAATAATCACGTAATCTGATAAGCTTATATTAGTTCCAATGAATGATTTTATTATCGATATATATTTTAAATTTAATTTACCAATAAAAAGGAAAGAAAATTAATATTTAAGAAAAATTCACTATTAAAAATCTACAGTACGAATGTGTCGAAAGTAAATTTCATTTCTGTATAATTTAAAAAATTTGATCAATATTATAGATTATAGTGGCATGCGTGATATTTTTTCCGTAAAAGTTTACTAATTCTACAAATTATTAATATCAATTAGTTATTATTTATTAATATAAATACGAAAATCTTTACATAAATAAAATTTTGTTGTCATTTGATAAGGTTTATTTTTTATTATCATTAATAATACTTGTGCTTTTAATTTTGAAATTCTTGTAAATATAAGTAACCGACTTACAGGTTTTAGAGTGGGGTGGTGTCTCATTAATTGATCGTACCTTTGACGAAGTTGCACATATAATCAGCCGAAGTGGCGAAGTTGCTGAACTAATCGTAGAACATACAAATGACATGTAAGTTAATTATTAAAACATAGAAAAGCATTTAATTTTAATTGTAATTTTAAATTATAAATAAAAATATAAATTAGGCTGTCGTTAAAAACTTATTAAATATGAACATGATTAATATAAAATTCTTCATTATTAATTAATTCGTAAATTATTTAACGTAAATACAAATTCAACTAATTAATATTTTATGGAATTTATTATATTTTTTCATTATGTCATATTATTTTCAAATAGATTTTATCTATTCAGTATATTCTTTTTAAAAAAATAGCATTACATTAATCATCAGTAAATATGATATTCAACAAACATATTTCGTTTAATTAAGAATTCTTTTACCGTAATAAAATTTCAATAGAAGTGTAGAATCTTTAGAAGATCCAGGAATAGTTCCTGCACCAGAGAAAGCCCAAAGCAATCTTGGACTTGCGCAGATTGGTAAGTCTATTAACAGTCTTTATAATATAATAATATAATGTAATTTATGATTGAATAATTTCTACGTGATTAAAAAATACAATTATTGTAATTTCGCAACCTATGCGGTAAGTTATATTACCTTGTAGTCGGTAACAAGTTTATTAGAAAACAATTTCATTAACTCCCGTAATTTTAAATTTACATAGAAGTATAAATCCTTTGCGTATTACATATTTCTTTATTATTTATATTGATGTAGTATAATATACTTCAAAGCATTTAATATAATACTGAATATTCACAATGATCTGTATAATATGAATTATAGTCTCTAATAGAACAATATTAACATATTTAGAAATATATAATATTCCTTTAAATAACTAGAGTCATTATTAGCGATAACTGAAATATAAAAAATATTTTAAGTATTCGAAAATATTATTTTTAAAATTTCACTGAATATATAATATTTTTTTACGTTATAATATTTATATGGATCTGTATCTAACAAAATACAAGGGTATTGGTTTAAAATTTCACGAATGAATTAAATATTATTTGTACTCTTTGTAGAGATAGATTTTATATAATTTATTTCTCATTTTTGTATCATATATTTAATTCTTTGTATAAAGAAATGATTTGTTTAATTAAAAAAAAAAATAAATAAATAAATAAAGTTTTTAAATAATTAATTAAGAAGTATTGTTAGAAAGAGACAATTGAAAAATGAGGATTAATTTTAAATGACAAGAATGCTTCTTAAAAAGAAGGAAACTCTGTTTTTTATTTTACAGAATCAGAAACGAACAAAGCCCCATCATCGCCAACGCGCAGGAAACTGCCAAAGACGCCGGTATAAAGAGTTGCTAAAATTGAACGTACACGTGTCCCATAACCTCTGTACTTCAATTTTCTTTATCTACCGTTTTACAAAAATTCCCGTTGCTTCTTTTGTATCTTTTCTTTAAATAATTTTCTGAACTCCTCTCTCGTTCAGCACTTAAAATCTGCGAGAATATCATAAATATTTACACAATCAAACACACATACACAGAATTATCAGATTTATAATGTGAGGGATGAAGATCAAAATCGTATAGTTTATTATGCAAGCTCCTAAAATTTTAATGAACATTTGATGTATACCACCCATCCATATATATGAAGAAAATTTTTATTAATATTTATATCTGTAATGAGAAGGATGATCAGAAATAATACTATTAAATAAGTATAAATAATTTATTTAATGATCTCAATATGTTCTGGACAAATGTCTTTATTGATAGTCACAAAATACTCCGTGAAATAAGAAAGATAATAAGTAGAGGTTATTTTCATCAATTGGTTATATAATTTTAAGTATATCGAAATAATCGTAATGAAGAAAAATATTCACTTACATTAATCAGTGAATAATAAATAATTTCATTATACTTAAATACATTCACATCAGTATATTTACAATTAATATTTTATGCTTCAAATTATTTATATTGTTAGATAAAATTTTAATAAATAATTAAAAAATGCTCAGTACTTCTATTAATCGTTTTGTTATTTATGCATAAATAATATATTACGTTGGAAATTTACAGCTTAAAGAATTATATTAATAAAATTGTATACTCTAACAGTTATTTCTAAGCTTTTATCCATTAAAGTAGTTGATTGTAAGTAGAATAGTAGAATCTTTTTATCACATTTTCAATACATTAATTTTAATAAAATTAATTTCAGTAAATTATTTAATAATTAATTACAATAAATATCTCAACCTGCTTTATTATAAGAAAACAAAGATTATCTCTGTTTATATCAGAAATCTTTCTCATATCGGAAAGCTTTAACAAAAATGTTATAGGTGAATGTCATTAAAAAACATATGTATATACATATATATAAATAATAAATGTTAGTACGTATTTGTTCAAAAATTGATAATTAATGTAGTCTTATAAAGATTTAGTTTACATAAATTCCTCGATAGAGTAATATAAATTTATCAATTAACACTATATTATTTGCATGATATTAAATATTTCATTAAGCTTGTGAAAACAAATTTTAATAATTTTATAAATGATTAGAAATAAAAATAATAAATAGAAATAAAATAAAAATAATATCAAAGTAATTAGGTAAATCATATGACTTAAAACTGTTAATAGGCTGTATCAATATTAAATTATAATAATATACATGTTGCAAACTATTTATGTGCTTGAATGTATATAAATACTTATATTTAGAATTTGATTCAAGCACATTTTATTTTATATCAAAGATGCATCGTAATACGTTTATCAAATACTGAATCTTACATATGCTAATTCAATAAATAATTTTTATTAATTATTGATTTCTAAAACATTTTTTTCTCAATAACAAGATATATAAAATTAAATATATATATATATATAACTCTAAGATATTTCACATAATTTTTTGTATTTAATTTTAAGAAAAATCATAATTTCTTAATGTATATTTTATTCAAAACGCTTACATAGATAATAAATAATTATATGTTTAATAAAATATATTCCAATTTTCATCAATTTTATCATTATACTGATGTGTTAATGAATAAAATTATATTAATAATAATTAATTATAGAATAATATATTATACAAATATTATAGTTAGTATTATTTTTAAAAATTAATTTGAAGTATTCATGATGATATAGGTTACATGTACGCATACAAGTAATGCTAGCTTTTTCGTATACATTACATAGTTCTCAAAGAAAAATTTTTTTTAAATATTGCAATATATGTGGAAGTTATAAGTACATTAAATTTCAAAATTCATAATAACTTAAATTGTATAATTCAAATTCCATCTTTAAAATTTATAATATATTTTTTACATTAAAATATTATTATTCAGATATTAATTATTACTAATTGATCTTAATATTATTAATTAAAAATATAAGACTTTTTAAGAGCTTTGAACAAATATAGTACTTTGAATGATAAAAATATAATTTTAAAAAGAAAAAAAAAATAAGAAAGTAAAAAAAAGAATGAATATGTATATACATACATATACAAATAAGTAAAGCGAAATGATAATCCCTGAATTGAACGACTGAACTCTTTATATAAATATATAGATAAACAATAAATTGCGACAACACACCTTTAAAATTTCGCAAAGTTAAAAAGAAAAATGCGAAAAATCTTTATTTTCTAAAAACTTATGAACTTAAGAGCTATTATATAATATAAACTGTTAACGTTATGTATACAGGAAGTTGATTGGGAAAAAATTTTTCCTCTGCACTGTTTGGTGATATATCATAATGAACATTATAAAAATATAACCGAAATTCTATATACTTCTTTATCTATATAAATATTCCCAAAATATATTTCACTTTAATTTACAATCATTTATTTAATATTGTAAATGATATATTTTCCTTGTCTTCTCATAAAGATAATACTGATAATGTAAAGATTATATATATAACTTTGATTTTGTTAAAATGAATTAAACTGTTGTTAATTAGATTTCGAATATTGAACTTTCTTTCTCACATTGAAGAATTACAATTGCTGTTGATTATTATTGGGAAGAACTCGGTTTTTTTTTATATATAAGAAAATACTTTGAACTATTCTTTAATTATTGTTTTATTTGAAGAATTTTTTCTAACGTTTTGCGATCGAATATAAATATAATATTATATTACCGTTCACTGTTGTCGCTTTTTACGTTTCTTATAATATTAAATCGCGGATAAGTCACCTATACAAACAGTCGTATACCAAACATATACAAGGAAAAGGGTCTCGGAACAATCTATTTAATCTTTATTATATTATACTTTATAGCCCGTATAGCTCTTGCTCAACACAATCCCGGTTTTTGCGAGCAACACGTCGTTGTGCGTATTTCATTTTTTTTTTTTTTTACGAATCAATTATTGACTTTTTTTAACTTCTCCTTGCAAAACAAGTTCTCTAAATCAATATGAAATATTTATCTTACATATATTAAATTTCCACGAGTTAGTGATCGAATTACGATAGCATTACAATTTTAAGTATTATACGGGTTGAGATGCAGAATAAATATTTATTTTTTTTTTTTTTTTTTTTATAAAGGAGGGAGGAAATCTTTTAAAGACCATCAGGGACCCGGGTCCCCGGTGTGTGGGACTCCCCGGCATTGAAGATGCCGGTATACCCACTGAAACCTCACACCCTCAGCGCACTCTCGCCGCTCGCGCCCTGTAGTGAAAACCACAGGGCGGGGACGACGCGAGTTCGCCGAGGGGACCTCCTTTCCTGGTTCTTATATCCTCCCCGGCACCGCCGTTAACTGCATTACTTCGGGGCAGGAACCAGAAACTATGCCTTCGAGGCACCCTCTAAGTTTTCCCCCCTTGCCATAGGTAAGAGCCGGCTTCTTACGTCTCAGGATATCCTCGACGAAAGAAACGACCCTTCCCAGTTTTCTTGGCTCGCGAGCATCAGAGGGACGATGCCTTTAGGAGTGACCCTTCCGACATCGCCCTCCAACGCTTCCCTCTGTCGCCCCCAGTATTCGCACACAAAAAATGTGTGCAAGGCGTCGTCCACGGCGGATCCGCAATGCACGCATCGGAGATCCGCCACCTTACCCATACGGTGGAGGTACGCGCGGAAGTACCCATGGCCGGACAACAGCTGGGTGAGGTAATAGTTCACCTCGCCATGCTGTCGGCCGATCCACGGGGCCACCTGACTAATTAGTCTGGTGGTCCACCTTCCGCGCGTATCCCGCTCCCATCTATCCTGTCAGTTAGCCAGGGATGTTTGCCTGGCTTGCACCTTGTCCTCACCACGGTCGAGTGTCCCTCTTGCTTGGTGGACCAGCTTCCTCTCCTGGGCTAAGAGGTCGATGGGAATTACCCCAGCGACCACTAGCGAGGCCGCCTCCGAGACCGTGCGATACGAACACGCTACACGAAGTGCGCATCTCCGTTGCACAGCCGCCATACGTCTCCGGTACATATTGTACCGAAGCGCGTCGGCCCAAACTTCTGCACCGTAAAGCATGACGGACTCAGCGACACGGAGCAGCAACCGCCTAATACAGGGACGTGGCCCACTTACGTTAGCCATGATCCTGCACAGGGAAGTCACTACCCGTGACGCCTTATCCGCCACCCTCCGAATATGTTCCCCGAAGGTGAGCTTCGTATCTAGCGTCACTCCCAGGTACTTCACGGCTGCTTTGGTCTGAACCGACTCCTCTCCGATAATAAGCGGCTGCACTCTGGGTACGTGCTTCTTCGTAAGGAGCATAATCTCTGTTTTGGCCTCCGCCAGTTCCAACCCATGATCGTCCATCCAGTGGCGAATTCTCCGCATGGTCTGGTCGAGTCGCGTCTGTGCCAGGACCATATTACGGGCTGCAATGATGGCTAACACGTCATCCGCGTACCCGATCAGAGAGCAGCCTTCAGTCATTTCCAATCTCAGGATCCCGTCGTAGGAAATATTCCATAGATCGGGTCCTAAGATGGAGCCTTGGACCGCACCACACGTCAGTGCCCTCCGCCGTCTCGTATACAATGAACCGGTCCCGAAGGTAATCCCCAATAATCTGCAAGAGATACTGGGGCACCCCGAAGTCCCGATCCATTGCCCCGAGCATATCTGTCCACCTTACCGAGTTGAAGGCGTTTCGGACATCCAATGTCACCAGGAGACATATCGGTCGGGAGAAATGGTTTCCCCTTTCCGTGCTCCTGGCCGCCTCCACTACTCTCTGGATAGCGTCGATGGTTGACCTACC
Organism: Ceratosolen fusciceps; assembly: GCA_018883505.1. Taxonomy (NCBI): domain Eukaryota; kingdom Metazoa; phylum Arthropoda; class Insecta; order Hymenoptera; family Agaonidae; genus Ceratosolen; species Ceratosolen fusciceps. The sequence goes on from RCIC01000041.1 coordinate 785,826, forward strand.
TCTTCGGAAGCCGTATTGACTCTCGGAGAGGCCGCCAGATGTTAAAAGCGCCGCCTGAAGACGGGGTCTCACCAGCTTTTCCAGGAGCTTCCCGGCGGTGTCCAGCATGCACAGGGGTCTATACGACGACGGAGCTTCCCACGATCCCTTGCCCTTGCTCACCAGCACAAGTCTCGCCTCCTTCCAACGGGAGTAAAAAACTCCCGCTCGTAGGCACGAGTTGTACATGGTGAGCAAGAGCTGTGGGTCACTCCTGGCCACCGCTTTCATCACCTCTGCCGGAAGGCCATCGCTTCCGCTTGCTTGGAGGACGTTCCGCTCCTTGAAGCCCCGTCCAGGGTTCGCTGTCCGCGTTCTAGGGCACGGGAAAACAAGGCATCGTCCATCCTCGCAACGAGCCATCTGGAAGGACGGCGTACGATCGCCGTCCGGACCGGCCGGTCATCACGAACACGAAACGTGATGTACTGGTGATCGCTGGCTGTATAGTCCTCGATCACCCGCCAGTCCCGCACCTTTGCGGCCAGACGTTCCGTCGCAAAGGAGACGTCGGGGATGGTCTGCGTGTAACCGGGCCTCCGGAAGGTCGCCGTTGAACCGGTATTTAAAATTACCAGTCTTGTCCTGGATACCATGTCCAGGACTCGCCTTCCCCTGGAGTCGGTCACAGGTTCACCCCAATCTACAGCCTTGCTGTTAAAGTCCCCGGCCACTACCAGCTCACCCTCCATGTCCCCGATAGCATCCTCGAGGGCATCCAATTTAACTTGGAACCCATCGATGGCCTCGTTTGGAGTGAGGTAACAGCTGACGTAATATACGCCCCTGCTCCTCACCCAAACGAAGCCGCTACCAGCTCCATGGCACTCTGCCTGGAAGCAGTGCAGGTTGGGCATAAAGATCGCAGCGGTACCGGTGATTTCGCGATACCACCCTCCCGCAGGCCCCTCCCGATGCTGCTCACTGATAAGAACAATATCAGCGCGCAGCTCGAGGTGGACCTGGGCGAGCAGATCCTGCGCCGTCCGGCTTCTATGCAAGTTGGCCTGCAGGACATTAGCCACTTCGGCGGCACTTGGCTAGAGCTTCGTGGAAAACCGCACAGGCTCCTGACCCTGCGAGATGGTGTTCTGCCGCGGGGGAGGTCCCCGGGCACAGGCAGCACTTGGGCTCGGTATTACATCCGGCCCCCTTGTGACCCTATTTCCCACAACAGAAACAGGTCGTGCTCCTGTCTGGGTCCCTGCAGCTCGTACCTCGGTGTCCATAGCCGAGACACTTAAAACAGCGCTCGACTTGGACCCGTGGTCTTATGCCGCAGTAGACCCACCCTACTGGGACCCTGCCTACCTTGCAGTAGCTTCTAACTGGCCTCCCCGGTAACGGTCAGGATCGCCAGCCGTTTGCCGGCTTTGTTGGCTCCCGTGAGTCGCACCTCTAGAGGACCAGTGTAGTCCTGCAGGATCGCAAGGAGGGCGCCTCTGACCTCCTCGGTCGTTGCGCACTCGTCCACGTCCCTGATCTCCAGTGTACTCCTCGGGATCAGAGTGTGGAGTGTTGCGCTAGCTCCGACGGCCTTCTTCCAGGCATCGGCAAAGCCCTCCTTGCACTCAACCGACGATGATTTTCTAATCTCGATGAGGACATCCCCCTTTTGGGTTTTGCGGATGCCCTTGATCGAGAGCCCGTGCTCGGAGAAACTGACCTGATGTCGGATTCCGCTCAGGATATCCGCGTAGGTCTTGCCCTCCGCTGGCTTAAGGACGATGGCCTCTGGCCTCACCTTCCCTCTTTTACTGGGGGCGCTCTTTTTTGTAGGGGTCCCCTTTACCCTATCTCTTACCGTCTTTTGGCGGTCCTCCCGTTTTTCCTCTAGCGTGGGGACTCTCCTCCACTCCGCGCCAGTCGGGCTCTTCCCCACGGTGGTGGTTGGAAGAGGCGTTTGCGATGCTACCGCTGCCTCCTTCTGCCTTTTCTTCTTTTTCTTGCCCGCTTGGGCCTTCTGGTGGTGTTGCCGGTGGTGGCCTTTTACCGGCCGTTGTCTGTGGTTTCAGGAGAGGAGGCGCCATCTTCCTCCGGATCCCTCGCCGCTCCCTTCTCTCCTGTTCCTCGAGGGCCTCTATCTTCCCCTGTAGTACTGGGTGGCCCTCTTTTATGACTTTGGAGATATTTGGCTGGCGCTTTCGCGCCTCCATCATCTCCGTCATAATGATCTTTATGGAGGCAAAGATGCCCTCGTACGCGGTACCGATACTTTCGGGTGTCGTTCCGGTAGCGGATGGGATCTCCCCCTCCCCCTCGATCACCGTTTCAGGGAATGGAACCGCTGGGTTCCCTTCCCCATCCTTCTTCCCTTTCCCTTCCCCCTGTTGTTTTATTTTCTCCATATATTATGTTTGTTAATTCGTCCCTACGTGTGACCGGCCTCCATGGACCCTTCAACGGCGAGCTCACCAGAATAACCCCCCAACACATGCCTGAAGGAGTTATCCTGGATCGGGCCATCACGTAGGGATATAGCACACCCGGGTACGTTATTCCCCCTTCGTCTCTCTCGAGTTTTGTGTCCCAACAAAGACACTCCAATCTCTGGAGAGCTTGCGGGGGACGCACTGGCCCCTAAGCCGATTGACCGGACCAGGCTACGGTCCAGCCTCCCGTCTTGCCTCCAGCGGGAGCCAAAGATGGTTTGGGTCACCTTGGCACGCAGCCTCGGATGCGCCTCCCCACCCAGGATCTCCTTTTGGCAGCTCACGGGTCGCACCGCACGGCCAACACGGCGGTCTGCCATTAGTTCGGGAGTGGTTCCCCTCATTCATTCAGCACATTCAGAATGCCCTCATTAGCTCGGGAATAGCCCGTTTATAGGGTTCCCTCATTCACCTGCACTCAAACGGCCATGGCTATACCCCTTTATTTTTTTTCCTCGGGGTTTCCTTGGCCAGCGCTCCGCGGGTGGTCTCCTTCCTCGCAAGATACCCGTTTATAGGGCCCACGAAGAGCTCGTCCACCTACATCTCTATATAGCCGGCGAAGACCCATTTATAGGGCCCGCGGCCTCGATATCCGCTCCGTGCGCGTACTCACTCATCGAGAAAACCCTATTTCGAAGGTTCTCGAATCATTCATACAGCGGCCTCTCTTACAAATATTTCACCCACTCACACTGCCACTCATTCTCGGGTTCCACTCCCTTAAGCCCATCACCCGATCGGCTGCAAGCAGTCGATCTTCGACAAGGTGCAGACTACGGATGGGAATAATAATAATAATAATAATAATGATAATGATAATGATGATAATGATAATAATAATAATAATAATAATAATAATAATAATAATAATAATAATAATAATAATAATCATGCTTGAAAAATCTAGCTAATTTTATTTTAATATTACATAAAATATATTTTTGCTATTGAAGAGTATTGTACAAATGAAAAATAAACTCTTAATAGTTGTCAAGATTTTAGTGCTACAATTTTATAATGATCACTATACGTATAATAATTTCTAAGAAATTTTAACGTCACCTAAAAATAAGTTTCCGAATTACTATACATGCACAATTGATATTTAAATGTAAATATATTATTATTTTGCACTGTGTTTTTGCTGCTTTTCTTCCAGGTGTCTCATAAATCTTGTTATAACTCCTTTAATTCATTAAATTTCTTCTCACCTCAATTTCTCTAAAATTCTATGCCGTACAATCAATCTCTAATTCCAATCAATCCTTATCTTTTTCCTCTCGCATATAATTTTTTGTAAGTAAAGCAGATTAGGAAAAATGATTAGTACATTTTATAATTGCTGACAACATACGTAATTGAATAGCCCATTAGTAATTAATGAATAATTTAATAAATCAATCAGTATCTAAAAATTTATTCAACAAATTTTTCTGTGATAATATAAATGAATTATTTTTTATATTATATTCATTTTTTCTCTAAATATTTGTAAATATTTGTCGAAGCAATGTACAAGTTAATGGCCCATTTATTCATTAACATTGTATTAGGAGTTGCTTGGAATAAATAATACCTAGGATGTAATGAACCTTATATGTTTAACTTTCTTTAAATTTCTAATAAAAAAATTATATATATTTTTTTTTAAATAATATGATAGCATATTTCAATGATGATTTAAAAATTTTATCTAATAATTATAGGAACATGATTCTAAAATTCGTTATTCAGTCTAAGGTATCCCATAGCTTTTATTAGAATCTTTAAGACAATCAACTTTATGATGAATTTTCAAAAATGAAAGAAAGTTAAATTATTATAGAATTAGATATAATAACAGTTCTAAATAAAAGAAAACTATGATTGGTTAGGTATATTTAAAATTTTTTTTAAATATACTCATGTTTAAATGGTAAATAATAAATTTTCAAGAGTAATTTTATTTTTAAAAAAACGCTTAGTTGTTCATAGCAAGTAATTAATTATTAATTATTTAATTAAAAAATAAATTTTCAGAAAAATGCACTGTATTAATTATTATAAAGAATAAACTTTTAAAAATTATCATTTTTATTATTTATATTTTTCTAAAAATTAATTCAACCAATTTAAAAACAAAATTTTATTAAATACAAGTAGAATATGCATTTTGAAAACTGAAGAAAAAACGTAATGAACAAATATAAAAAAAATTAGATGAACCTTATATAATTATTTTTAGTGTTTACCAAAATTTTTTTATTCTATTTAATCTGATACATAATTAGTTGACAAAAATATAATCAACACACGCGCACACGCATATATATATATATATATATGTATATATGTATATGTATATATGTATGTATGTTTGTATGTATGTATGAATGTATGTATTACTGTTATTAAAAAATATACAAAGTTGTTGTTAATGTAAAAGAAAGAATTTTTAATTCTACAAGTGTCTGGGTATATATTTTTGTTTTCAAAGAAAAACTTCATTATACATGTACCACCATCAGTGCTTGTCAGAGCTATTCCTTAAAGTAACTGTTTTGTGTTAAAAATGTACTTTCACCATCACATCTATTCTTCTACCTATTGATCTAAATGTGCCAGTTGGGATGTGTAGACAAATTTTCGAAAACTTATTTTTTAAATTTCTGTTAAATATACAATAAAACTTAAAAAAAATTAATATAATAAAGTTAAAATATATAAAATCAATTTTAACTTTAAACATTTAAATCCTTTATTAATATTTTAAGATGATTGTTAATTAATTTTAAAAATAAATGATATATTAATTTTTTAAAGAGTTCTATTTAAATTATTTATATAGTTTTTTATCAATTTTTTATTAATTAATTAATTAATAACTCCATTAGAATATTGAAACTTCAATATTTTTTTTTAGTTTCAATTAATTTTAGTTATCTATATTCTAGATAATTCGATTACATTGATTGTTAACGCTGTACAATATTTTTTGAACAGTATATAGTAAAATTCGAGTTGGTGAAAGGATGCAAGATTTTCCTACATCTCATTTATAATTTCATTTATACGAAGTTTATAACTTACACGCAATGATGGTTTTGTAAATTAGCGTTGCTATTACCTAAGAAAAATACACATCGAAATCTCTCGTGATATCAATCATAATGTGTCGCCTTAGCATAACAAAAACAGTGCCAAATGTGTAATGTATCATAAATACCAATGAAATCATCTTAACACGTAAATGTACTAATATAAATAATAACACGTAAAACTTCATTAAATGTGAATTAGTAATAAACAGAAAAGAATTCTAAACTAAATCTATAAAAATATTTATATTAAAAAAGAGGAAAAAAAAAAGATCAAGTATCTTTTTATTTTAAATTATAATACGAAAATTTTATATTCTGATTTGAAAATTGTCGTTCATCATAGTTTAAATGCTATATATAAGTATAACAAATTTTATTACTGATCTCATAATTATTTGTTATATAATTTTGTTCAGTACAAGTTTGTTTATAGAATTAATCTGGAATTAATAATATCTGTAGATTAAATAATTCTACAGATAATAATTGCACACAATTGTTTGTTGTTATGCGTTTACATTAAAATGAAATGATCAGTTCATGTATTAAATTTACTTGCCAATCAGATATAACAGATTTATCTATTATGAAACAAGTATAGAATTCATAATAAAAATATAAAGTATGATTATTGAGAATTTAGAGCTAACATACGAATAAGTATTAGTAAGATATATTAATACGAAATCGGACCGTAAATTATTACGTTAATAAAATAATTAGTTTTTATTTTGAAATTAAGATTACAAATACTCAAATAGAATTTAATTCTCTAAAATTTTCATATATTTTATATTTTTTAAATGATTGCAAATATAAGAAATAATTATTGAATTTTTTTTTATTGAATTAATTGAGACATGATATTATTTAATAAGACAATACCTATTCTTTCTTAATATTTCCTTATTTCTTTTCGGCTCATTACTTATGCTTCGTTAATTGTAATTCTATCACCAGTATACATAAACTATATATAATGTTTCGAATTCATGTTACCCATGTGATATTAAATAAATAATTAATAATAATATGTTGTTGTTTTCACCATTATTTGCTGTTCTTTCGTTGTCTAATTATATCTATTTTTACGTATAAATACACGTGTACACCGTTTTTCACTAATATTTATTTTATTCCCCGTTTTATTAATAAAAATAATAGGAATTCACGTTTCTCTTGATTTTCTTATGTGGAGACATCCTTTCTAATTGTCTATTGCTATAGGCCCTTTATGGCATTCCTCTGCAAAGTATTTCTATGTATCCTGAATACAAAAAAGTGATTAAACCGCAAAATATGTCATCGATTGTCGGAAGAGAGAATAAAAATGTAAGTTGTCACGTGGAAAACATGTTTGCTCCTAAGCCGCATACTATAATACTCACTCCCAACTGGCACGAATACTTTAATCAATATCTCTATACATTTTGTAATATTTTTTTTTTTATGGCACTCTTATGTAGAAGCATCTAACAACTAGTTGAGTGTCAAAGCACGATAGTTAAAGAGCTTTTATTTTTTGTGAATAGATCTGCCATTGTTTTTACGATTCTTCTATACATCGCCACAGATGATACATCATTAATAATTGTATATGTGTTGTAAATTTTATTAACACAAAACAAAACTCTTGTCGCGATTCTACATATGTCGGTATTTTTATTTCAATTACTGTATCTATGTATGAAAAAAAAATTAATAAATATTTATTACAATTCCAATAGTTAAAATAAATATTGTTTTCACATTCATGAATAAGACGTTTTGAATTTAAATGCTGGCCAATTATTTAATATGTAAATTAATAGTAGCGCTATATGCTTCTTCAAAATTAAATTTCTCAATAAGTACATGGATAAAGGATAAAATGCTGCAAATTTTTATGTTTCATATGACCATTGAGCGCATTTATTATAAATGTAGTTGTGCAGCGAATAATTTATTTATAAAATTGTATCGCATATAAGATATCGAAATTCAATATCGTCATTCAATATATATATATGCTGTTGTAAATAAATCGAGTAATAAAAATTCATTTTAATAACAGAATAACCTACGAATATCCTGTAAAGTTCACAATTTTTTAAAATGTTTTTTAACTTTTTACTTTCTTTTAAATTTATATATTCAATACTTTAAACATTATAAAGACACTAATACATTGACATATACCATAGGATATACTACAATGTGTAATATTTAAACTAATGTATGAATTGAGGTCCATACAAATTTCGGTTCTTATATAATTTTGAAAATTTGTATTTTGAAAAAATTTATAAATAAATAATTTATCTAAAATAATATTTACTTTGACTTTCTTTTAAAAAATAATTATATAATTATATAATTCTTATATAATATTATTTGTTTCTTGAGTTCTTTAATACAATAAAACTTTACTAAATTAAATGTAACATTGTTTCTTATAATATATACATTATATCGCTATATATGATATATATATCTGAAATAAATATTTTAAATAAAATCAATAATATAATGTACATTGAATTTTAAAATATATAATAGAATCTAAAATTTAACCTTTATACGTGTCCATTTTTTAAAAAGCCTATTAGACGGTTTTTTTGAATGAAAACGTTATCATATCTCCAAATTAAAGAAATATTTGTTTTGAATAATATTTATAGCTTGCAATTCGTTTTATAGCTTTTTGTTAATATATTCTGCATCCTATAATATATGTATCGTTTGGCAAATAGCTAGATTATTTTTATTTTATAATATAGTGTGGCATACAAGTTTTTTTATTCTTAATATATTAATATTAATTCATAAAATATTGTAAATAATACATTGACGTAGTTTTATGCATTATTAAGAAATTAAGTGTTTTTCATTAAATATCTTACGTTACATTACATTACATTACATTACGTAAACCTCATTTATTTTTTATATCGACACAAATCATTTCTTATCTCGTTTGTTCGTCGTTATTAATAATTAAAATAAAAAATCTATTTAACTGGCAGAGTATTTATTTACATAATTACAATTGAAAATTCAAATTTTCTCTTTATAAATACAATATTTTTGATGGCATATTATCAAAGATAAATAAATCAGTATACGATTTAGGGAAAAAGAATAAAAAACACATTGTTTTTACTTTCTTACTCTTTTTAATACGTATTGTTATTTGATTACTAAAATATATAGTTATAAAACTTGTATAATGTTATACACAATACAAAAAATTATATTTTCTAGTAAAATAATATTATTCATATATACTAATATCTTCTGAGCTTATACATATAATTTATAAATTTTTTATATATATATACTAATAATTTTAATTTTAGAAAAGTTTACTTGAATTTATTTTACGTCGGCAACAAAAAATTTGGTAAGTACTTTCACATTTTGGATAATTTATCAAATTTTGTAGCTATTCCAAAGAGAAAGAATGAAAATCGTACGATTTAAGAAATTATAATTGGGTTCTAACTTAAATGATAAATTTCAAACATTACTTAAAGAATGAATAAGAAATGAGTTGCGATATATGAACGATAAAAGTTCATATAAAAGTAAAATATTATTATAAATTATGCATAAGAAATTCGTTCTTTTTCTAGTGACACCTCAAAATAAATATTTGGCAATTTAATACTGTATTATTTTTACTGCGATATCTTCTTACATAAAGAGGTCTATACTTTGCACTTTGATAGAAGAAGGAACTTATAATATAAAATAAGAATAATTCGGGATCAAGGTATTTCTCGCTGTATTCTAAGATATTATAAAAATAGAATTCCCACTTAGAGAATCGAAATTTACATACTTTTTATATTAATTATTATTAATATATTAAAATTATAAAATTGTAAAGTTATAAAGTTATAAAGTTATAAAGTTATAATACAATAATAAAATAATAAAAATAAATAAATGTGATACAATAATAAGTAAATTTTGCTTTTGAATATTCAGTAATTTTAATATAAAAAATATGAATAATTACAATTTTAATAAGAAAACGTCGTTATCTATTTTAAATTATAAAAATTATTACGCTTACCTTCAGAAATGAATACAATAAGATACAATGAAATCTTTCAATTTCTAATAGTTACGTTAATTTATTTATATGATAATTTTTTTATAAATTACAAGTCTTCATATTGAATGTGCAATTACTAATTTGGCGAATATAATATTGATAATGGAAAATGTATTGTATATTTTTATTGATTTTAATTTTAATTAATAAATATTAACTCTACAGTAATTAGTAATATTCGATTTTTTTAAATTTACTTATTTATTTCATATCTAACTTTTTTGCTATTTTCAAAACGTGTGTATTTATACGAATTTATATAAGTTCGAGTTCCTTCAATTATTTATAAAGTAATAATATGAACAATGGATGCTCATTAATTAAACTATAGGGTTTATAAGAAAAATCAATGGTTCGGAAAATGGGTTACTTTTTCTTCGTATATGTCGAGAAATTCAGATGAATTTCAAAGTCTTGTTTGATTCGGTGTAATAATTTAATTTCTTCTCTTCTGACCCTATACCATTTCAACTTTCGATCTCGGGATACGAAGAGAGAGGGCTTCGGACGTAGTCGCGGTGACCCAGATATGAGAAGAACCGGGGCCTGTGGGCGCGCAAATACTTCTGCCCTTTCATACAATATTAAATGAGTATCATAATTTTTATAAATATTTTACTTCATAAATCGTACCTAATGTACTTGTCGTATATTTAATTTAAAAAATTGACCATTAATTCATATAGTCAAATGATTAATTTTCATTCTCAAAAATTTGTTTAATACGAAGAACACTTACAAATAATGAATTTGTAACTAAATATTAATCAGAATATACATTTGAAGATTCAATTAAAGCTCGACTACAAAAATACTATCTTTTACGTATGGATATGTTACATTTCTACAATTTTAGTTGTATAAAAAACAGATTTTTATTTATATTTTATAATTCTAAGTAAAACTGTAAGTATTGGTTCATAAAACTGATTTGTAAATATTCTTCTATTCTTTTTCTATTCTAATTATAGTATTAAATTAGGAAACTAATATCGAATCATCTCAGAAAATATTTACACTATTAAATCCTTTATTCTTAAATATTTTTAAATTACTTATTAATAAAATCAGGGGTGTTACGTACATATATTCTTTGTAAATCGTTTGACAGAATTAGATTTCAAACTTTCAAATTCAAAGTCTTATTATGAGAAAAATAATCGAATTGGAAGAAGTAAAATCAATGTTTCAAGTAATAATTAATTATAATAGTAAGAATAATACCAGTAAGAACAGCATAAACATTCTTATTAGTAGTAATAATAACAGTAATAGTATAACATATGAATTTGATCTTCTGTACACTAAAAGTTTAATTTGATCAGTTCCTTCTACTTGAAGTTACTTAAAGTACTAACTACTTATTTACTATTTTGACAACTTTAGGTACGTAGTAAGAAAATAACATTTGTACTCATTTATCTAATATACACGACCTAAATTGAATCCACACATCCTCTAATACAATCATTAATTTAGTTTCCCATCAGTGTATTTAATTATTTACACCAATTGTATTTATCTTTTATATTTTTTAATTATAATCTGTAAACCTCTAATTTCCTTAACAATTGGACCATCACGAATTATTTAAATATTGCTATTTTTTTCAATATATTAAATGAAACAACACATAAGTATTAAATCCTAAGTGTTAATTAATTTACGTTTATTCTCCGGCTAAAATTGGCAATTTTGGCTAAGATCTCTGGACTCTTTTTACCTCGTATATTATTTTCTAAATATCTCGAGAGCCAGATATTGTAATTAAATTGATTGCGTTTCCTAACCCTACTGAATTTTTTTTACTATCCTAAAATCTTATTTCAATGTACCAAGTTTGAGCTGGGAAATATCGTGCCCTTATATTTAAGAAAATACTTAATGCAATTGTTACAATTACCTCCGAATCATAATATCAGCGTTTGTGTTGATTTTAACGTTAATTTAAAGAACAATAGCGAAGTTTAGTTATAAAATATATAACCTTATGAACGAATACACATTCGTTCTCTCATATTTTACTTTCGCGTATGTTATTTTCTTGCCATTAAAGAAGTTTATGAAAAAGTTGTATGCATGCCATATATTTTCTTCCATTAGGAATTTCTGACTTGTAGGTCAATACTATTTGCATTACCTATTCATCAACTCTTGTTACTTTCACTTATTGTATACTATTTAATAATTTACAGTAGCATTTTACGTATAAATACCAGAATAAAATTCATAAATTCATGCATTAATTCTACTTTTCTTAAAATTAATTTACATAGTATTCAAACAATTTCTTACAAAAATACAAGTATTAATTATTATTAGAAGAATTTTTACATTTTTAAATAATAATATTTATTTTGGGAATTCTATACTAGTAAGATCAATAAAACATTAATTACTAGGCTTATTATTAGATAAGTATTAAATAAAAAATAAGTTAGAAATTATATTTTTATATTAAAATAATTAAAATTATATATGTTACCTTAGTTTATAAATTCGTGTTTGATAAAAAAAGTCTTATTACCGAAATCGTTTAATATAATCTAAAAACCTAATACTATGTTACATGATTAATTTTTTTTTTTAATTATATCTCTTAGTCTATTAAATATCAAGAAATGGTGAATTTACTTTTGATATAAATTTTTATATCTAAAATAATTAAAATATATAATTTCGCAATTTAAAATTTAATGTAGAAGAGAGAAGGCATTCTATATTAAAGAAAAATCTTGATTACACTTACAATATTTTAAATAGTAAAAAATAAAATTGAAATCAGAAATATTCTAAACAAAAAAATATAAGAATTCACAGCGAATTATTGCAAAGGAAAAAAGAAAATAAAAAATAAATAGAACGTAAATTCTTATTTCTAGACAATAATACACTCTCAAAGAACATAACATTTCATCATTTTTTTTTATATTTGTTCCCATTTATTTTTCTCATTTTTCTATTCTACTCTTCTCTTTTTAAAATTACGGTATTTTTTATATAATTATTTTTATCCAAATTGTAATATATTTGAGTAATATAAAGAGTGAATCACTAAAACACTGAACATGTGGATGTTTTTGTTTATTTATTTTTTATTTAAATCTTGTATAGTAGAAAACGTCTTTCTACCTAATTATTGATAAATATACGTTTTCTGTTTTTTATAAAAACATTTTGTACCCTTTTTTATAAAACGAAAATTTAATATCCAATGCGTAACAATTACCAATGAAACGTAGAAAAAAACAAAATACATGTATAATAAAAAAAAACTTGCTTCTGCATTTCACTGGAAGTTTGAAACAATTTACTTTGCCAATTATGAAAGCACTTTGATAGTATGAATTGCATGTTTAATAAAAGCTTAATTACTCGACTTTCTGATATTTTCCTTACATAGTTTCTTTTAATATTCTGTTAATTCAGAGAAATGAACGTATGACTTGTGGTTTATAATTAAAAACTTATAAAATTTACGAAGATTAATAATTATTCTGTATTATTATTGTTTTAGTGAGACAAAAAGATTTAACAATTTTATTAAACTGATTTTAATAAAAATACAATTAAAAATAACTTGTAAAATCTATTTTGGGTAAAATGTTAATAAAAAACCTATAAACATTAGAAATGAAAATTATACGTTCTTGGCTTTAACTGTGAATACTTTCTCGGGATAAATGTTTGAAATGGACTGGTTGAACATCATTCTAGGAGCAAATAGCAAAGGAAAAACAAGTGACGGGTCGCGTCCAAATTCAAATTTGGTATGAGGCGGATCGGAAGGAACTCGTTGTTTCCGTCCTTGCTGCCGACGATCTCTGCTCTCGCGAGGATACCGGATATGGAACTGCGCCAGAAGCTTTCGCTAAACTTGATTTAATATCTCCGAGGTAAGCATTATGATCCTTTAACAAGTTTATTTATTTACAAGTGTAATATTATTCTTAAAATGATTAATTTTAATCAAAACTATCAATTAAATAAAAAAGTAATTATATCGACATGTTGTTTTGTCTTACGAAGATCAATATATATATATGTATATTCTTTTATATTTTAGTGGTGATTCCGTATCTCTGAAAACAGATGTCGCCGAACCAACACACAATCCGATTTGGAATGCAACCTTGAACTTTGTGGGTGTAGCTGGAGAACAATTAATCGATCGCTGGATTGACGTTACTCTATGGGATTATTGTCCTGATAGAGAAAGTGTTTTTTTAGGTGGATGTTCAATTGATCTTACTAGCGCGTTTGAAGCTGATCGAACTGTCTGGTAATTTCTAGAACGAAATAATAAATTTTTTTTTCAATTATATACGTATATTTCGAAATACTCACACTAATTCACATAAGCTTTTTATATAAATTTTATTATACATAATACTATAAATATTTATTTGTAAATACTTAAAACTATTTAAATTTAACTATTACAGAGATTATTAACCTAATAATTCAACTATTAATGTATATGTACGAAATTATTTGTATTGCAGATTTTCTTTCTACAATCCTAAGTTGTATTGGCTTTTGAAAAATTACGATTTAAAAAACATAGTTAGATTTCTTATGAAACAATTTCAATTAGATATTAAACTGCAAAGTTCTAGGTTAAGAACTTGTTTTAATTGTAAATATACACGTGTATCATAATAATTAGGATAATTTTTCAAATTCTTTCTAATTTCTGGCAGGTTTCGAATTTTTTATGAATTTCAAATTCGAATCTGGATATCCATCAAAGAATATTATCGAATTAAATTAACGATGGAATTAAAAAAATAAAAACATCGACAAGATCTTGTCGATAAATTCATTATTCAGATTCATTATTCAGATCTTGTCTCGTAGATAAATTTATTAGTGAAGAATGATAATAATGTTAATTAATCGCTGATGAATGAATTTGTTATTTTAAAAAAAGGTATCGTTTGGAAGACCCAAAAGGTTTACGTTCAGGAAAGTCACCGAGTTGCTCACCACGTGGCTCACTCTCAATCGAACTTGCACAGCGTCTGCTACGTAAAACGGATCTACGGGAGCGCAGCTATAGTGATGATACGCAGAGTGACAGTGGGAGTCCGGAACCTTATTTCTTACATCCAGATCACGCCTGGCTCTCGAACTCGCGACGTGGCTCGAGTCAATCGGAGCAACTCGAGATCGAGCCTTATGAGCTCAATAAAGACTATAGTCGCTCGCTTCCTGGCAGCAGACGAAGCAGTTTTCAGAGCCAGACTACTGCTAATGATAGTAAACGTGAGTCTGCTCATATTTCTTCGATACATCATAAGCCAACAATTATTATCTTTTATCATTAATTACGAGCTGAGCCATACTAGAAGAGTCTTAAGAAAATTCATATATAACATATATCGTTGATATATTCTTAGGCGGTAGTATGGGAGATACAGACGTATCCACGATCCATTATAATCGTGAGAGGCGACGTAGTTCCTTTGCGCGGACAATACGAGATCAAGACGAGATCTTCGAGACTCTACGCAACCTCAAAGCTCAAAGTGGAAAAGAGCTTTCGCGAACAATGAGTCTTTCCCGCGAAAAGAGACGTACAAACCGTAAGTATTCTCTGCTTCAATCTACATCTGTCTACACACACTTTGTACTTCAACTAACCTTTTGTGTCAAATCATGGCTTCTTTGAACAATATTAATGTTAACTGCATCTTTACTATTGGTTTTGTCCTAGAAATAAATACAAGATACTGTAAGTAGATATTCCTTGCGATGTTTGTCATTATTTGTATTGCCTCGCAGCTTAAACGGCAGGGAAAACTTATGCTCCTCAATATTAAACAATATTAAACAATATTTTCATATATGTATATAAATATATAAATATACATATATATGTATGTACTCATAAGCTTAATGGAAAAAATAAATAAATAAATAAACATCTAGAGAAACATGTATCTACGTTTTTTACAATCTAAGTTAATTGAATAGATACATCGGTCTCTGCATTCATATAACGCATTCAGCATGTTTTATACATAGCAATTTACCTACTTGTGTCTTATTTTCATATTAATGTGTTACACATTTTTAAACTAATTATATTTCCGTATACTTTCTTACACCTCATTGTATCCGTTTGCCGCTTAAACAAAATAATTTTTTATATTTATATCTTTTGATTTTTAATTAATAAATACGTTAAGACTTTTGAGTGAAAGATTAATTGATTAATAAAGATTAATTTCAACATTTTAATGAAATAATACATTATTATTTTTATTATTATTATTATTATTATTATTGTTATTATTATTGCTATTATAAATGAATTTATATTTTCATTTTGTTTCCATTTTATATTTCAATATGAAATATACCACACGTTTTATTCAGAGAACATACGCTTTCTCATAAAATATTTCATATTATCTACGATATAACAATAAAAGCTTACATGCTTCATCATCTGCAACAGAATCTATCTTTGCCATTTGTTCATCCACTCTATTCCAGCTCTTTTTCTTCCTCTTTCAAACTTACTACTATTCCTTTATATAGAAAATTTATTTAAAATTTGTTAATACGTTATAACCACCAGTATGTTTCTTCAATACATTTTTAAGAATCATCAAAACCTTGTGAATATATTTATTAGATGAATAAATTAATATATAAATTAAATTTTATATTTTCATAAACATTTTTAATACATTTAATCATACTTTTGTAGCAGAATTAATTAATTTCTTAAATAAATATTATAAACTTAATTAATAAATGTATTTATTTAATAGTTAAAAATTTAATCTCAAATTTAAATATACTGAAATTAAATCTAAAACATAAAAAACGGTAATAAATATAATAATAAACATAATAATAATAAACGGTAATAATATATAAGATAAATTTTATCAAATATACTTTTACTTTTTTATTTATAGTAAATACATATTTCCCAATTTTGACTTATACAGTGACATAATACATTTATTATTACTTAAATTTTTAATACGTTATTCCAAAAAAATAATTTTTATAAATTACAATGTCAATGGATACACATAAAATAAATTTATGTATATTAATATTTTTATTAATAAAATAAAAGTGTAATATATAAATGTTAAATAAACTTAGAATATATTATTTTCAAAATAATTTTGAAATATTAAAATTGTTTTAAATATTACTATTAGTTTATTTAATATTTAGTAATTTATTAATAATTTATTAATCAATTTAGTACTAAATTTAAATATTAAATAATAGCTTCTTTCATTAATAGTTTTTCATGAATTATTAATTAATTATTAACTTATAATTCTGAATCTATGAATAATTCGTTTTTGTAGAATTTTTTTAAAGAAATAATGATCAGAAGCTTCAATATATATATATATATTTGTTTTTATTACTTTTCTTTTATAAAGTATAAATATAGTCTTTATTAAAAAATTTACAGTTACAGTTACAGTTACAGTTTTTTTAATATAAAATTTAAAATTTTTTTACTTGATTTATTATTTTTATTTTTATAAATTTGTATTTTACTTAAATAATATATTATACACGATTATTTTAATATAATTTATATATTATTAATTTAAATAATAAACAAGTACATAAATAATAAATAAAATGAATTTTTATAAATTAAAAATTGATAATATTATTAGAAAGTTTTTTACGTATTACATTATTAATAAAACTTATAGATAGTCAAGAATTAATTATATTAATAACGGTTTAAAAAGTAAAAGAAATTAAGTGAATAAGAAAAAACAGAAACTCTAAATAAGTAATGCTTACAATTTAAAAATATCCTTCGAGGAATTTCTCGACATTTTAAAATTGCTATTTAAGGCTATATATAATATATATACAACTGTAAAATCTCGTTTGATTATTTTTACATATATATTTTATTTGTTTAATGAGCCAAATGCTAATAAATGTAAACCTCTTAATAATTCTATTAGTCATACACCTCTGTACTCGTAATGGTTATATTAAATTATATACCTTGATGTAATTTCTTATTCACGTAGAAATTATAAAACTCGTTTTATGATACAAGGACAGATGAAAAGCTAATATTATGGCATATATTAAAATGTATCGCATAATTAGCTCGATAAGAAATACATTGAAATGACGACGAAACCTACCGCACTCCCCCTCTTGACTTCAATTACTATAATCACCTCAGTAACCTATCAATATTACTGTATTGTCAGCAGCCATCGCTTCGATCAAACGCTTGAACAGTCGATATACACGTACGTGCATTATATCCATAAGCATAAATATATAAACACAAACATAAAGATTTACGTATACGTTCATAAATAAATAAATAAAGAAAGAAATAAATAAAGAAAGAAATAAATAAAGAAAGAAAGAAAAAAATAAATAAATAAATAATAATTAAATAAATAAGTAAATGTACATGAGGGAGTGTGAGAGAGCATGAGTGAGTGTATAATTGGGCGAGTAAATGAATTGTAATGAGTATAAAAAGAAATTAAAAAAAAAAAAAAAATAGGTCCGGTGATGGATTACATTTTGGTAAGCCTAACTCGAACGTCATGTCAAAATGCTAATATAAAAATAATTAAAATCGAAAAACCCAACGGCAGAGTGCGTAGTCCCAACAGTAACAGTGTGGCAGTGCGAACCTGTATCTCCGAGGACCGCTAAATCGGCCTCCTTTCCCTCACCGCACGTCACAACACCCCGATAGATTACGCTGGCAAGCCACATGCAAGCGACGCTATGGGCAACTGGTAAGATTTATGTTTCTTTCTCTTTCTTACTAATCACATAACTCTCACCCTTACAATAAAAATACAGCTTTTGTAGACGATCTGCGCATCGAGGAAAATAACGGGGACGTGCTTTACTGGTTACTCTTAACCGATTTATAAACTTAAATATTATTACTTCACTGAACGATCTCTCCTAATTGTACTATTATTTATCGATTAAGATTTAGAGTCTTGTACTTACAGTAAACATTTACTTTTTTCTTTTCTTTCTTTTTTTTCATTTATGCAAAGGTCATTTTACCTTTATCCGACAATATTCTATTCGTTACTTCAACTATTAACTTCAACTTCAATATTCTTTATTGAACCTTTTTTTATTTTACCTTTTATTAATCTCATTGATTGTGCATAAAATGCTTAGTTGACTTAACTTGTAAATTGTATTGTTAATAAACAAAAATTATTTTATCACCTTTTTTTTTAAAACTCCCAATAAACGATGACATTATTTTTAATATTTTGATAAGAAAAATGTAATATAAATAGTACAAATGAAAACAACAAATTCGATTTATCAATACGTTGGTATAAATACAATGAAGCAATTAAAATAAACTGATATGAATTTCGGTAATATACACTATGAAGTATTTATAAAGTCAAACGATCGATTTGTGCATATGAATTCACGTATAAGTTAGACATTATATTTAAATATATTCATAAAGATTTTAAAAATTAAATTAAACTTTCGATTTTAATATACATTTAAAATTTATCGCACTCGAGAAAGGGAAATATCTTTATGACATTTAAATAAATTTGTATTCAAAATACGTTCATTAGGCTTTATTTCAGACAATTTACTATTTAAAAGTTTCATTTGCAATCTTCGTTCATAATTTACGTGTACGTAAGAAATAAGAATTAAGGTGTAAAAAATAATAAAAATAATGTTGTCTTCTTTAATTTTATATAAAATGAAGTATTTAAATATTCATACAATTTTCTTAATACATATCTGACTTATATATTATTTATAAATTACTTAATAATTTATACATTTTCAGAATTTTGTTTTATAACTAGAAGAACATTTGTTATAATTACTTCTATTACGTTTTTACAGTTTTACTAATTTTCTGCGTTTATATATAATTAATGCGCTAAGTAATTAAACTCTTGCTCGATGAATTTTCATCTTTCTTATGCATATATATATATATATAAATTAGTAACCTGCTGTATAGCTACTTCACAGATGTTGCTACGGGTTTGTTACCTGCTGTTAATACTTGGGTAAGAGAAATCGCCGAGCCAAAGTTTTGTAATCGTGCTTGAATTATTTCATACGACAAGCTGTAAATATTCTGTTAAAACTTTAATATTTATATAATTTGTAAACATCTGGTTTTTTAAAAATTAATTTTAATATTTCTTTTTATGTTTTGTTTTGTTTTGTTTACTTCTGAACTTTATGAATAATTATTTGTAGATGAATCAGAAATTTACAAAACCATTGAATCATTAAAATAAACAATTTGACAAAAATTTATACTATTTGCAAAACAAACAAAATTCTTATAAACTAATAATAGATAGAATTATTATACTATCATCACATATAAATAAGAAGAAATCCATGTAAAGTTCGTCAATCCAAAATTTATACTCTAGGTTTTCTGGCTCGGCGATTATGGTAGAATGTAGAATGTAATTTAGATACTATTTCCTGTATCATTTCCTTTTTCTTATATTTCTATCATCATTTTAGATAAATTCTTTTTACGAACTTTTGAAATTAGTTGACCATGATGAAGTAGCTTTTAGTGGCAAGTATTATTATTTATTGGGCTTCCCTTATTTTACTCATGTATCTAAATATACGTGCATACATGCATACGTACATACATGCGTACATGTATATATATATATATATATGTGTGTGTATATGTAAGTAAATATGAATATTCATTTTACTGTGATGTAAAAATGTTTAGATACATAAACATTAACTTTTTAATAGATATTAAATAAATTGTTAATATATTTTGCTTAAATTTCTTTTTCTAAAATTTTTTTCTCACCTTAAAATTCTATCTCGCATTTTAATTTCTCAATAGTGGGTTATGTATTCGTATTTTATTTAGTTTCTATGATTCTATTACTACTGCCTTTATTTTTTGAACTTGTAAATATTTCATATTTTTTAAGCATTTAATCTGAGATTTTATTAGCATATACTCTTTTAATATGTATAAAACTAGTCTCTTCCTAGTAGTCTATTTTTGCTAGTAATGTTAATAAAAATTTTAATTATTGCAAAAGGAATACACATTTTAAATATTTAAATTTAATTTTAAGTCCTATATTCTATTTTATAAAATACAATTTCATTTAATTTTCTTTAAATTTCGCAACTTCAATTAGATGAATTAAAACTTATTTTTTTACATAGAAAATTTGGATTACAATTTTAATTTTCTGAATTTACATATATTTAAAATAATATATACAATACACGTATGCTAATTGCCTGAATTTACAATTATACATTATACTTAAAGGTAAGAGATGCTTATTTATAACACGTTTTAATATCTCTTATTCACACTTAATTTTAAATTTATTTATATAAATTAATACCCCTTGATTATTCGGTGGAGTTTGATTTTCAATTATAATAAAATGCTTCATAACGTGTATTTATAATAACAATATAGAAATAAAATTTTAGGCCCCAACTTCTTTTGCTAAAAGAATATACAATTTTTGTAAAAACTAATTTTATAATCAGACGAATTCATTTCAAATATGCTTATACTATAATAAAATAAACTTTTACGATAGTATTTGAACTCCATAGAAAATTTACTTTAAATTCTTTTAAGATTATTATAAAATAATGTAATACTTAAATATATAGAATATCTTGAAAAAGTATTATGAAAGAAATATTTTAAATTATAAATTTCAGTTTTAAACATATTTACGAAATTTTTTCAATATTGATAATTAGTTTGCAAAAATATCTTCACCTTAGATAAAATACTTAATACATCATTAAGAATTTATATTAATACTTTTAATAATTATTATCAAATGAAAAATTTTTGTTTCTAATTATTATTGAATATGATTTTCAGAATGAGTATCAATTTAATTTATCAATTTTTCCTATCAATTTAATTACAAATTTAAATTACACGTATACAATATAAATTAAATAGTATTATTTATTAATTAATTAATTATATATTATCAATTTAATATATCAGTTGGTATTCGGCATATATAATTCAATATTTTTCTATTTCTTCCCATAGCTTAAAAGATTTAGATTTTTATTAGTAATATTAACTCAAAGAAATATATTTCATTTTATCAATAGTAAATTATAAATTTATCAGTAATACAAAGTATTTACCATATTATTAACATAAATGCATATTACGAGTTGAGTTATTTTCTATGTAGAATATTAATTTCTCGTAAAATCCTAAATATTAGTAGAAACATAAGTGAAAAGTACGATTTATTGTGAAAAGTGAATATATCATTTGTTATAAAAAGAGAGTAATCTCTAAATGGCACGGTATAAACAAAATGATTATAGACCCTAAATAAAATATGTAATAATATTAAATATTAATTTAATATTTTGACAGAATCGCTTATAAATAAATGAATTTACAAAACGGAAAGAAGTATCGGGTATGAATATTAATACATTAATTATGCATATTATTATGTAGGTGCGTAATTCTCAATTTTTATAATATTAACTAATCTTAACTAAGAGAATATTCACGAATAAGAATAACTGAAATTTTGTATTATAATAAAAAACACTTTATTTAATAAAAGATTAAATTATCAAATTTACATATCTGATCTTAAATTTAATTAATCTACTTTATTTTGTTTTTTCAAATTTACTCTATTTTACTTAGTGCATGATGTCATATTTTATCTGGCTATAAGACTATTGTACACACATATTTTAGCGAAATATAATTGTTAGATTTGAAAGATAGAGCCGAGTATTAAATACAAATATGTATAAGACGTTAAAAATATTTCTAATAAAAATTTAATTCCATTACGTATTGAATATTGAAATGAATTATAAGTATGAGTTAAAGGAAAAAAGTCGCTTATTCAATCTTGTAATTCAATATGTAATATTTAAATAATTAAAATTAAACTAACAGTCTATTGTTTAATATTCATTGATGACAGAGAAACGGGAGCGTAGAGAGAGCAGTGTCTTAGAAATAGAAAGGCGTAATTATGATGGAAACAGTGAATCAGAAGAAGATGAGAGATGGAGGTACGTACCTTTAAATACCTTAAAATACCTTTATAAAACACACACACACACATACACGCACATACATATATATAGTATTAATAATATTACTGTAAAATATATAATTTATCTCTAAAATATTATTAAAATTACATAAATTATAAAATACATAATAATAATATCTCTACATGAATAGTGTAAATGACGGTACGATCTTCCGAGTAGATGTCCATTGTAATCCGGATTTCGTCACTATCTGATATAGTAATAGATTAAAATTAAATTAAAAATATTCTTTTTACACAACAATTTTATATCCGCTGCAAAAATAGAGTCGGTAGGCTGAATGTTGATTGCGATGTTGTTTGCCACGCCGAGCTCATGAATAGAAAATTTTTTAAGGAAAAATTATTCAAAATATTAAATAAAGAGTGAATCGTAGAAAATATTAAATGAAAGAGGCGGAAGACCACGCGAAACTCAGCAGAGCTTTAGAAAAACCTTGATTTCGGCTGCTCGAACGGCGGTCATGGGTAAGAAAAAAGGAAAAACTAAGAAAAAAAAATAAAAAAAAATAATAAACACACAAAAGCGAAATATGGTTCGTACACAGCTAAGATAGACGCCTCCGACAGAACTCTGAGGATCGATGGGCACGAGTAATAGAGGAGTAATGGTCGCCAAATGGGTGGGAAAATCCTTCCTTCAGCGAATCGCGTTGAAAAATTGAAAATACGGCATAAACAAAACGAACCAGAGTCCTCGAACTTTCAGAAAATAGTCTATAGCAGGACGAAGGAAACGGAAAACGCCGAGCCCCCGCGATGTCTTTCCCTACGCTAAAAGGTTCCTCAGAAAATCTAAAATAAAAAAGTAATGCGTAAAAACAGGAAAAATTTTCCTGAACCATCCGCAGGAGGAGTTTTTCAAAACCATTTATATTTTTACAAAATCTGTTAAGAGACGTACATACAAGTGAAAACTATTTAGTTGTAAAAATTCATTGTAGAATAAATTTAAAGATTGTTTTTATTTTTATATAAAATCATTTCGAAGACTTTGTAACGATACTGGGCTGTAAAAATTTATATTTAGTATAAAAGAACAATGAAATCTGTATTTTTTATTGTATGTATTTTTTAGTGATTATATTGATACAGTAATTCTGATTAGTAGTAACTGCTATTAATTCTATAATATTTTATTTCTATAGAAAATATACAAAGATATTATTATAAAGGATATTGAACTATATTATTTTTATCGAGTTATTTCATCATTGTATTGTCCAGTTAAATTCCGCGTTTTATTATATTTATAAAATCAGTTAAAAACTGTATGAGAAGTAAAAGGCTCGTAAAGCAACTGTTGAGAATGGTCTGAATGGTCTGACGCGGCGCACCCCCCTGACTGACCCCGCGGCACGTGAGTAAACCGGGCGAAGGGAGTGGGTGGCTGTTTCTCGTTCCGACCGCACTAACCTCTGGTGTGCGATGTTGAGGGGTCAGCTGTTGACCAGCTGGTAAGCAGCGTTGTTGTCGCTGCGCTGGAACTGTTTGTTCCGCGTTCGGCAGCTCGACTTCCTATAGTTATTGGGATTATAGATTCTTCACTGCAGATGCTCCACCGGCTCACGCCACTTGCTGATACCACAGCTCCACCTGTAACACCGGAGCCTGGTCGACGATACCGTACACTGGGTCATACTGCGACGCCGCCTTGTAGTCGGCGAAGTACTTCTTTTCATTCCGGGAAAACCCATCATTTCTTTTATTTTATTTATTTATTTTTTTTTTTACCCATTGATCGTCTCTCTGTCGTTGATCCTTATTAGGCAGGAACTACGAGCGCCCACGCTTCCTTTGACTAGCGGTATACCTCGGGACTCCGAATCCGGGGGAAAACCCCGCTTCGGACAATCCATTCTCGGTTTTCCACGGGACGGGACTCTTGGGCCCCACTCCAGCCCCCCCCCTTCTACTATCTATGTTTTGCAGTAGGTGCAACGTAGTGAAAAGTGAGGTTGGACACGTTCTTCCTTAGACGTTGCGCGTGTGCTCAGCCCTCTTAGGCTCTTCTTATCCCGGGAACGTCGCCGAATTACTTTCTACCCGCGAGGCGTTTCGTTGCCATACGCAACAAGGCTGTTGAGCTGCAAAAATTCAGATTCAAGAACAATTAGTTATATTTTTAATAAAGTAATTACGTTGTGAGATTAATTTAAGCGTTTTTGTAAAATTACTTTTCGTAAGATTAGTTTAAAAAAAAATACATTTGTACGAGCGTAGACTTAACCAAATACGTAACCGCATTGTCCAATAAAAACTTCCCTAAAGATTTTAACGGGTATTATTTATTTAATCACTAGATTAAGAGGACCAGAGCCGCTTGCAATATATCCTAAATTTTAAATAAGAATAATTTAGATGCGCTATTATTTAGTATATAAACGAAGCTCCTTTGCGAATATTACTAATAGAAATATTCGGGTATATTAATAACCGCTAAAACGCGGATATTAGATAAGTTTACCTTATTATCTTACGTTATGGCGAACTTTAATACTATATAAACGAAAATAAAATAAGTATATAAAGTACTTGTGTACGTACGTTTTATGCGTTGCGTTTTATCTTCAATACATTGACAAAGTATATACTAATGCATTATATAACTACGAATATGATAAAATTTTGTAAGATATAGAACGTTGTACATTAAATTAGTTATGTGAAACAGGGAATCTTAATTGAATGAGGTACTTAAAAATGATAATAAAAATTCCTTTGGTCAAAGGGTCGTGAACCATATTATCAGTACTTCATCGTTTCGTTAAAATGGAATGACCCGAGGGGAAATAGAATATGAGAGAAAGCATTAATCTTATTTTATGGCTTTTACGACTTAATTAGGCTTTCTTGAATATTAAAATATCGGTCATCACCAGATAAATGCAATCGTATCAATTCTGCTTCGTATTACTTTGTTTTTGTTTCTATTACGGAAAAGTAGAAAAGGAGGGGAAAATCTAATTCTATTTCTACCAATTTTCCTCGAGATCTTGATTATTAATCTGTCAAATATCTCCTGTGTTTATGATATTAACATGGTATTTTCTCTAATTCAATTGTACAGACATTCTACTGGCGTCTGTATTGAAATTGCTACTAAACATCCGTAAATATCTCGTTGTATATCTACGGGGAAAACTGTTTTTACTCTTATATCGTGTATTTTAAATACTTACTTTACATTAATTTTACTTTTGCTATTATTATTATTATTATTATTATTATTGTTGTTGTTGTTGTTGTTGTTGTTGTTGTTGTTGTTGTTATTGTTATTATTATTATCATATTGATTATATGAGGTAAGGTTGTGGAAGTAAAGAATACAGTAATTACATAATTTACTGAATATTTTATTTATTGCTCATTTTTCTTTCTTTTTCTTATAAATCAGTTTGCGTGGTCGTCATGTCTGCAAGACTGTGCCCTACAAGACCAATTTCTCCTAAAGGCCTCCTTCCTAATTCCGTTATATTTTAATTGTTTATATAAGCGCTTGATATTTTGGATCGTTGAAATCGAACATAAACTCGAACCCTCGCACACAATGCGTTAAAGGATCTCGATAAAAATTTGTAACTTGAGTTCTATATTTATGCATGTAATATTAGGTGGTAAAATAATTTTTTAATTATTAAAGCACTTACAGTAATGAAAAATGAATCAAGCTTAGATTTCCGAGATAATTATATTCACCAAACAATAACATTTCTCATCAAATATATATTAGCAAATTTATTTTAACAACAAATTTTTATAAATATTTTATTTCTAATTCGTATAATTAATATTTTATTTTCATTTTACATAAAATTTACAGCCAGTCAATAAAAGATGAAAGTGGTGAAGAGTTGAGTCTTGGTCCTGGGCAAATTGTACCGAAAGATTACAAAATATCCAAAGGTAATTTTATAAAATACCATATATATGTATTACTGAATTTACAAAATATATTTTCTTTTATATTCACAGCACAGAAAAATGGTAAAGTACAGTTAGCAATATTTTTGAGCAAGGGCAATCTTGAGGTAGAAGTAATTTCTGCAAAAGATATTTGTCAAAATGATTCGGAAGAACCAGGTATATATAAATTTATAGCTATTATCATAACTAAGTACTTACGACATCACGTAAATTTATATTAAATTTATTTCTTTTACGTTTAATCAGTATTTTAAAATTTTTTATATATTATTACTTTTCACGTAGAAGTACCATAAAAAAAAAAAAAAAAAAAAAAGGAACTGTAAGTATGGCATGCCTCTGCGACTCCTTTACCCTCCCCCCATCATTACCCCTCTCTGAACACACTATCTATAGAACGATCCTCCTGGCTTACCTGCTTGTTACCCACGAAAGTACTAAGGAGCAATTAACGTATCAGGATAAAAATAAACGAGGCACCGGGGAAAATAGAAATTAGGAAAGCGGTTTAATAAAAGGTATAACATCGGATCCAGTTGCGGAGACAGGCGTGGATCGTATCCTGTTCTCGTATCCAGGCCAGCATAGAAAAAAGGGAGGCAGAGGTAATGAACAAGATTTAGATGCCCACGGGCCCTGCGCTATCGGGACAAAGGGAGATAGATGATCAGTGGTGAGGCGAGGCGAATTCCAAGTTTTCCCAAGTTGCTCCACCTTCCCACCCTCCCCCACCCCCCATCTTCCAATCATAAAGACGAAGTCAGAAATTTTATTTTATTTTCCTTCTTCTGTAAACTCCGTTCCCCTCCTGCCAAAATCCTCTTAACGACTATCTGTATAATAATACTCAATAATTTAGGATTATATCTTAAGAATAAATAAATTATGAAAATGTCACTGTATAGGGGCGTGTAAAAAATTTTATAATCCTGATTTATAAACTCGTATCAGGCAATGAAAATTATATTCAGTTATACTTATTATATATAGTTAATTTCAATTCTATAATATAACTAAATTTAAAGAATTTAAAGGAACGAGAAGAAATTTACAGTTATATAAAAAATATATATAATTATTTAATTCTAATTTTGTAGATACGTACATAAAAACGTACTTACGGGCGGAGGAGCGTTGGCTACATAAGCGTAAAACAAGAGTAGTGCGTCACTCGCTGAATCCCCAGTATCGACAGACGCTCAAGTACCCGAGTTGCGATGCCCTCGGCCGTAATCTGTTGGTGATGCTTTGGGAGAAGAAACAAGGCTTCGAGAGTAACCAAGGTCTTGGCGGCGCGGAAATAGAACTAGATGCTTTGGCACTAATGCGACAGACAATTGGATGGTACCATCTCTTCCCCATTCATACTTTGGGCACCCAAAATGCTGATTCACCATGATGGTTAAGGGAAAAATGGGCCCTCGAAGCTGGAGAGCTTGACCTGCGATTAAGCCTATTGATTAAAGACGAAACTGAGACTATTGTTAAGATTGTATCTTGATCATTTTTATAAAATTCAAATTTCTGAAGAATCTGACAGGCTCTTTCTTCTTCTAGATGCTATTCATGCACTTTTTTCACCTCCCCTTGTCTTATATATTATTGTCTCGTATTGTCACGTCTGTGTGCTAAAGCTAAATTATCCTCTTTAGATTCACCTCTTTCTGATTAGGTGCTATTCGATTTAATATTAATAAATATGCGAGTCAGAATATCAACAGTCTTTTTAATATATACATATATATTGTTTTTTATTTTTTAAATTTTTTTTATTGGTATTTCAATAAGAAATATAACTTTAAGAATCTTAAATTCTTATACGCTTTCAAAATTATCTTAAAATATATACTTAGTCATGGTTGACTGTTAATTTTATAAGCTAAATAACTCAAGCAATATTTTCTTAAATTAATTATTAAAATACTTAATTTTCTTTAGTTGTATTAAGAATATTTTTTTAAATAACTAATAAAAGCTAAGTTCTTAGAGATAAAAAAAAGATAAGATAAGTATCCTTGCAGTTCATATATAAAAAATACAAATAATAGTATAAAATGCGAGACAATCAAATAATAAACAAGTAGTGTTTGAACAATTTCAGAGCATTATATATAACTTTTATCAGATGTATATACGACAATCATTCATATATATATATATATATATATATATATGATACATATGTAATATGTATATATGTATAGTTGGAAGTGATAAGATGTTAAAGGAACGATTAAAGAAAGTGAAGGATCATTAGAAAAAAAAAGAAAAAAAAGGGCAGAAAAATTCAGAAATGCAACTTACAGCTTTTATTAGTTATTTATTATCCTTTTATAAGGTAAAAAAATATTGATTTTTTAGAATAATATTCGGTATTCTTAGAGAATTATAATGTACTTAATATTTATATAATTAAAATAGAAAAATATTTCAAACCTGACAATGAAAATATAATTATTTATGAAAGTAATAATATAAAATAAAAGTAATAGTAGTCAATGATCTAAAGGCATGGGGATTTTTATAGAATAGCAAAATATATTTTTTATCTGTCAGTTACAAAAAAATGTTATACAAAGCGTTAAATAAATCAGTTTCAATTTAAACTGATTTCAATGATCGCAATTTTTATTCCAATAGAAATGATGGGTCCATTTTTCCCAAGTATATACGTTTTTAAGAATTATAAAGTATTCGAGAGAAGGAAAAGTATATGCAATAAGACATTTAGAAATACTATATATGTAATGACGTAAAAAAGTGTAAATAACAACTTGTGAAACTGAATAGATATCTAATACAGTAATTGTATTATCTGGTTGATCCAGTTAGAGGTTTCATTCAGTTTCCCATGCGTTCTGCCCATTCGAGTACCAGAGGAAATATATAATCTATCGAAATAGAGATCTTCGAAATTCAGCAAAGCTAAAAACTTTAATTATTTATCAATGATTCTCTTAATCAGAATCGAAGTTTTCTTTTTAGAAAACAACTTATACGACATCAAACGAACTAACATGTTTAACTAATATTAGATTCTTATTAATTTATGTTATTCTTAAATTACAATTCGACAATTATTATGTACATTTATAAAAATATCGAAATTATATTGGATTAAATTAGATTACCAAACAAATTTAATCAAGTTTAAATAATAAAACCCTTCATCCGAATGGTTTTACATACAGTTATAAGAGTTTTTATTACTATGAATCGTAGAGATGAAAATAATTTCTTAGTTATAGTTTTATAGTTTAAACATACAGTAATTGATTCCCCTGATTAAAATTTAGTCTTACACGAAAATCACAGTAACATTAATGTAAATATAAATAAATTAGAGTGATCTTCGCTACTCGCTGGTCGAGTATAGAGAAGAGGAAATACAAATTGAGTAATGAGCTAACGTCAAGAAATAGGATTAAATTGATTCTGAAAAAAAAAAAAAAAAAATATATCAAAAATCGATGTTCAGACGTTAAATAATTCTTTCGTAGTTCATAAAATAATTGAAGCTGATTGTAAAGCGAGGCTTTGATTGAAGGTTATTTTTATTTCATTGTTATTATCGAAAAAATATTGATTGAAGAGTCGAGGAGATGGGAAGGGAAAAGGTAAATTACATACATTTTTACAAATTACTATTGCTTAAATTAAAAAAGTATATTTACGCTTTACGCTTTCCGCTTTACGCTTTACCTAAGAGAGCTGTTGCTGCTGCTACTGCTACTGCTGCTGCTGCTGCTGCTGCTGCTATCTCGCTAGAAATCCTTACCATTAAGAAAACGGCTCCACCTATGAGGAAAGTACCCCGATAACCGATGGTGGAAGCTGAGCGTGACGTAGACTACGCCGTAGACTCTTGAAGGTCGCGAGGATTCGGCGGCGATGTAGTCTCGAATAGTCTTATCGGGCTTACCAAGCTCACCTCAGCTAACCTTACCTCACGTCACCTCACCTCACCTAGATTCCATAATGCCTTCTTCCTCTCTTCTTCCCCGCCCCACGTAAAATTCACGTCACTCCTCTTTCATCTTCAGGAAAAACTAATCCTATTCACGCACCAGCTGTGCTTCGACTCGGTGTCTCTCAACACTATCAAAGACTGACTCCCACTCTATGCGCTGCCCGTTTTCTCGCCCCCAATCCCTAACTTCGACTTCTTTATATACATCACTATTACCTGGCTTGTACTTCTAGCTGTTATTGTACTTCAACACGCGCGCCGCCTATTCGCACGAATCCTTAAGGGACCTTTATCTCCAACGCGGATTAGAACATTTACAAATGCATTGCTCTGTCATATGTCAAAAACATAAGAAATTACAATTTCGACAAGATTTTTTCTAGTGGTACTTCGTAACTAATTATTATTAGTACATTTGCATTTGTTCAAACAAAAGTGGATAGAATATTCTAAAATGATTTCACGCATGCAACCTAAGGGGATAACACGATAAAATAAATAAATAAATAAAAAAATGAGTACCACACCAACGATTAAGAAATAAAGCCGTACTTTAGTGTCGCTTAAGCTGATTTCAAACGAATAATAATAATCTCTATTCTAATAATCTATTTGTAATATTAAAATTAGTTTATACGAAAAAAAAATAGTTAATAACTTTTACTAGATAGTGAGCTGATAATATCAATGTGCTACTTATTAGAAATAAGACTTTAAACAGCGATAATGATAATCAATATAATTAAATTAATGTAAATTATAAATAATATAGTCGAATTTTTTTAAACCGAATCAGTGGTGATAATCAGTATACTCTCTTATATTTTTATTTATACTTAGTATAAAATAAATAAATTAATAATCACTGAATTATAGTGATTACTCGTAAATTAATTTTTTAATTATCTTTTAAAGGAATAAAGTTCGAGAAACGAATATTAATGATCCGATACTTACTAAAAATATTTTCATTCTTACTATTTAACGATAAAAATTTTTCTCTTTAAATGTTCTAAGGCATTTTTTTTTGTTTTATTAAAATCTTTAAAGATAAATTTGTATAAATAAATACAAAATTGAGTGTAAAAAATTTGGATGAATTCTAACGAATTAAAAGACAATTTATAAAAATTTTATGAAATACTTTTCAGAAATAATTTAAATAGAGAGAAATTAGTACTATTATCTAATAAAATTAAGAATTTAAAAATAATCTAAACTTATACTACGGCCTAGAAAGAAAACCTAAATCAATATGTTGTAGAAAAACTGATTTTTTACCAAAGTGCAAAAAGTCGTTCGTTCTTCACACACTTGTCTCGAGTAACACACATACTCTCTTTCTGAGATTATGATAATTTTAAATAATAATGTATTATATTTATTGTTATGTTGCACTTTAACGCATATGTAAATGTGCCATGTCGCTGCGAGAACGGGATGAGACATGCACACATGATATATAAGTGCGTACGGAACGTACCAATGCATACATAAATACATGACCGTGTAATTCAAATATAAGAATGACTATTGCGAAACATACGATCTATCATTAATATTTTTTATTGAAATTACTATGAAACATGACAATGAATTTTCTAAGAAACTTGATTTTCCTACCCGAATTCAAACCGGTTAACTATAAAAGCCTTTAATTATTTGATTTATAAATAATTTAATTATATAAATGCTTTAAAAATATTTAAAATCTTAATTACAAAATAATTTTTAACAAATTTAAAATTGTGACAAAGACAAATTATTTATTGTAAAGAGAAACTATATTTTAATAAAATCTCAATCTTTTAATATAAAATAATGTATGACCTACAATAACGTAATGGTTATTTAGGGTTCATCTTTTTCATTAATGAATTTCAAAAGGAAATTCAGATATAAATATTTCATAGAAAATTCCGTCTTAGAAAATAATTTAATATTGACTTGTATAATTATATCAATCAACTTTTTAAATTGAATACTTGTTTTAATGGAATCAGTGTTCTTTTATATTCATTTAATTTATGTTAACTAATACATCTCAATTTTCTCTTTATTTCTACAAATTTTTTAAATACAATTTATAAGAAAATAAATTAACTTCTTATAAATGAAAGACATACATAAAATATAAATTATTATATTGAATACTTGCTTTTATAATTATGTAGTGAAACTCTTTTCATTTCGGTCATTTTTTTATTTACGAACTATTTACGGATTATTTATATAAGAGACGTCTAGTATCTTATCATGTTAAGTTTATAAGACTTAATGTACACATAACATATAAAATTATAGCTTTTATAAAAGGTACTAAAAACTTAAAAAAAATTAAGGTTAATAATTTTTCAAGCAGAAAATTCATGTAATTTCATATAAATATATATAAAATAACAGAAAGATATAAATTTTACGATCCTTCTAGTATTATTTATATAGAAGTATTAATTTATAAAAAGATCTCAATGTACAACTGTTATCAGATTTATTAATTCATAAATAAAATCGTAAAAAGTACAAAAATAACGGTTTTATTTATGAAAAATCTATTATTAATAATATTATATCCAATTCGACAATCGATCCTTATCAATCAAGATATACGACTTAGATGTACGTATACATAGACGATTATTATTGGAATGCTATTAAACACTTCTGTTAGAGATTATCAATGTATGACCTTTAAATTACATAAATATATAGTTGTATATTTACTTAAAACTAAGTTAAAAATGTATACAAAACTCGATGTTACAAAAAAAGATAATTATTTTAGATGACAAAAGCAATGTTTCATTATAAATTTGAAATTTATCTATACTGTGACTAACTAGCTTTTCTTTATTTATACACAATTTACAACAATTATTGTGTATATACTAAATATCTTATATAAAAAATATTCTATTTTTATATGGTTTCAGTTTATGTAATAAACAAAACTATTTACAGCCGCTTGAAACTTTTAGAATTATCTAAAAGAAAATAATGACAATTTTGGGTTGAGCAATGATAAAATAATTCCAATTCAGCTATCATATAATGTTTATGCACCAAAACAAAATTAATAAAAAATGATTAATGTACGGAGTTCCATAATAATCAATGAAAATAATATTTATAAAACTAATTCATGAAAAAAATACTAACGAAGAAACAGTGTAAAATATAAATAATACTACATATAAATAAAATTATATAAATTAAAATATAGTTAGATTGTAGATACGAAGTGTAATTAATTTTATTTTTCTCGTAATTCTCGTAATTCTCGAGAAATTGATAATAATAATAACTAATAAATAATAAATAATAAATAATAATTCATAAATAATAAAAAATAATAATAATAATAATATGACGAATGACGTAGGCGAATTTAATACTACGTCAACTATGATTAATATACCATATGACGTGGGAATTTAAGGCTACAGTAAACAATAATCATTCGGGACCCAAAACATTATAAACGTGTTGATCGGCAAAACACCAGCAACATTTAAAAAATTAAATAATAGATATTTTAATGCTATAAAGATATATGTGCTTTGCGACAAATGCTATAGTTTCAGATCCAAAATAAGATCTCTGGTTTTTTTTGGAAAAAAACTGTAGAAATACTTTCAATCATTAAACAAAGTAGAAACTATTTGAACTTTGTTTACATTTAATATTATTAAAACCAATACATCTTAAAAATTCTTATTTTCCTACATGTTATTTGATATATAAAATTAGATTAGATTTAAAACATACATATTCAATGTTTTATAGATACATATATAGGTAGAATATTTAAGGGTTTTAAAAAATACAGTTATTCGAAAAATATTATCCATATTTACTTATTCAATGTTGTGTTTCATATTATTTATTCAAATAAATATCTTTTAACAAAAGAAATATATAATATTTAGTTATATATGCTTAAGTTCGATATAAAATTTTACCGGAAGTATATACATTATAAGTATATTTAAAGCAAAATAAATAAGTTTTTTTTATATAAAATATGTTATTCCAACAGTATCCATGATTATATATAGTTTATTACATGATTATAGAAATATAAATCCGTATTCATTTTAAATATTGAATATATACTACTTCTATTACTTCGAAACTATGTTGTATAAAATAATTAAGTTATGCACAATAATTAGATAAAAAATATTTTATGAAAATTCTTTTTAATTAAATGCATTCTTAGTAATAAAATTTTCATATATTTATAATTAATAATAAATAGCTGTAATAGATTTGACAAAATATATTTATTACTTATGAATAGCTTAAATGTTATTTAAATGTTAATAAAGTGATATTTCCGTTAAAAATTGTTATAATATTCTGCGAATATTCTCGTACATTACGTTATGTTAAATATATTTAGCATTTACTATATCAAATTTTAAAATAACATTCATAAATATAAATAAATTGTCCTTAACATATATAGTACCACGAAAATTTATTAACATCAAAATGATTGTTTATAATTTATTCTTTATAAGTTAATATAATAATAATGAAAATAATTAATTTATTCAAAATGAAAAGTTTTCAATATATGCCAAAAATAAAAATATTGATATTTTTCTTGCGATATTCATAGGATTCATAATATATCATCAACTTTGTTTGTCAACTGAACAAAAATATCCAAAAATTAACCCTTCATCAAATTATAATTACATATACTAATTACATTTGTCTATACTGCGATAAATTCGACCTGCAATTATGTACTGTTTTACATTAAAAAAAAATTATAGATTCAATATTATGCTATTGTTTTTGTATTATCAAATGGTTTAATTGATCTACAGTTTTCAAAGATTTATGAAAGAAATATATTTGTTTATGTTACTTGTTGTAATTATTATATTCACAATATAAACATTAATAGAATATAAGTTGAATGTATACATACATGTACCTATGCACATATAGGCATACTATATACTATTATATATAACAAGTAGTTACAAAATTTACCTATAATAACTCGTTATTGTTATTATAAGCGAACAAATATAAACATTCTTTATATAATAATCATATACAATGAACAAATTTAAAATTGTTAACGTGAAGACAGTATTTCATATGAGAAGAATTCTATTAAATATTAATTCAATATATTTCTATGATTAAATTAAAATTCCAATAAGATACTTTCCAATTGTATGATTTTTTTAATATTGTATAAGAAAAGATAAAAATTCTAAATAATTTCTGTATGTATATTATATTTATAACAAAAAATTTATATTTTAGCTAGTACAATAACTATAAATTACCAAAAAGAAATTATAAGTTGAATATTATACTATAGTTTTTGTATGATTCAATGGTATAATTTCAAACTGAAAACTTCTAATATGTTTTTCGAATACATTGTAAATAATCTCATTTAAATTAAATATATTTCTTCAAATTATTTATTATAATTTATAAACTTATTTTAACAAATAGTATAATATACTACAGAATTCTATAAGTAATTTATGAAATTCAAAGATTTTAAAATATGTATTCTTAAAATAATCAATGAATTTATTTTAAGATCAATATTTTAAATCTTAATCATAATTTATTTAAAAAAAAAAGAAAAAGAAAAGATATGATCTTTTACGAACTACTTTACAATAAGTGTATAAAATTTGTGGAAAAATGGGTGTAAGTTATGAAAAAATGTATATTTGTGTAAAATCTAAATAAGTAAAATGTTGAATAAAATAAAAAACTTTAAACAAACCAGAAATTCATCTTTTATTAAATGAAATCTTTTTTATAATAGATAAACTTTGCTTATACTATAAAAAAGAAATCACTTTTCTTCTTGATTAATATCGAAAAGACAATTAATTGTATTGTTCGAATACATTTCATACGATATAGTAAAGTCTTACAAAAACATTCGATTTAAAATACAATTTCATAAAAAATTCTACATTCTAAATAGATGTTAAATAATTTGTATTCAGACAAAATAATTTATTATACATAAATTTATACATAAAATATTGCAACTAATGAATAAATAAAAAATATCGTTACCTTACGAAGATAATGAGAAGTAGCGTGAACTACTCTATCGATATTTACTAAATTTTCTGTTTTACCGCTTGAAATAAGTGTACTTGTATTTATTATAATACTTTACAGAAAATGTTAATGAAAATGCTGATAAAAATATAATTTATAACCCCAATGATGTTTATTTATTTTAACGTATTTTAACCTTTTGAATGATTGCTTTTTAATAAGTTGTCATAATGAAATCCATATAATAAAGTAATTTTCTATTTTATCATATGTACATGGTAAATAAAACAAATAATAAATAATAAATATTTACAATAAATTCGTCATATCTCTTATCAAAGAAATTTTTTTTTGATAAAATGAAATAATTTTTAGTCTTACAAGAAAACAAACTTTCTATTACGATTCCAAATTTTCATTTTCATTATAAATTAAAAATAAATGCTTAATTATTGATAATGCTATTATAAACTATAAAATACCTATTAGAATAAAATTCATTTAATTACTTTTATAACATTATTACACAAATTGAATGTCAAGGATTGCTTCTAAATTTATTTAAATGATAGTTTTACTAATACGTTTAAATAAAATTTTATAGAAACTAATGTTTGTTTTATGATTAAAAATACAATAAGCAATGATATTTAGCATAATGTTAAAAAAGAATGGTAAGTAACTATAAGGTCGATACGAATTACCAATTCGAAATGTTATACGATCAACGTTTTTAGTATTTCATGTACTCCATTCGATTAATTAGGTATTTATTATCAATTTTTATTTACATTCTGTGTATCTGCGTCAGAGCTTACTTATGAGATATAAAAAATTTTATAATGACCGTATACAAGAGATTTAATCCTTTCTTCAATTTTAAGAGAGAAAAATTAAATATAAAACAAAAATTCATTCATAAGAATACGTATTTTATAATATGAAACAAGGCTTCATAATCTAAATACGAATGTAAATATAAATTAAATATTGTTATTTTTTGTATTTATAAGAATATAGATTGGAGATTATATAATTTAATTTGTACGAACAAAATTTTTAATGTTAATATTTAATATTATTTTTTAATAATTTGTTTAATATTTTTACTATTTACGTTATAAATATCTACATGAATAAAATAATCTGATACATATTTGACTGGAAATATTTAGTAACAATAAGAAAATACATATTCTGTTTAAAAATTCTAATTAAAACTTAATAAAAGATATAAAGTTAGTTCTTATTTAAACTGCAATATAATATGTAAAATATTTGAAATTAATATGATTATTTACAAATACAATTGGTGACGGCTGCGTCTCTTTCGTATCCATATTTTTATACTTATCTCTATGTAAGTTTCAATATGTTAACATGTTTACATACGCACGTTTGATTTGATAGTAGAAATTATACAATAATGTAATTATTCATATGTATCATAAAATATTTATTCTAGCATAATTATTTCGATATACAACAAAATTTTCAGTGTAAAATATTTACCGATATAATATTCTTAATTTGAATAATATTGAATACAATATTTAGAATATTTTTTAAAATATTTGTAAAATAATATTGAGAATCTTAAAATTTAATTATATTTATTATTAAGTGAATGTATTTATAAATTTACTTTTCTTATTTTTGTATTATTCTTTCTATATAAGTATTATATTCATATTTTAATATTAATTAATTTTAAATATCTAATATCATATGGCCAGGTATGCATATTATATGCTAATAAGGTAATATCATTTTGCATGAAAAAAGTTATCATATTTTATCGATATTGTTAAAAATATTGTTAAAATATTTACGATTCGAAATAATTTAAATTTCATGTAATTGAACAAGAAATTATCGATTGAATATTATATTATATTGTATATCGTTATAAAATGGTACATGTAAATATAATATATTACAAGAAATTCAAACTCCAAAATATATAACGTAAAATTACAAATTATAGTTATCTTTTAATACGTATTAAATCATGATTTATTTTTTATAACTTTCTATCATTATGCCATATTATGATTATCATTGCCGGGAAAGTATATATTATATCTTTAAATGAAAAGAAGGATTAAAATGACTAAAACAGAGATAGTTAAAGATACGTAAGTGAAGTATAGACCAATTCTCATATTAAGAATGTCAAAAAAAATGTACGTGCAGGGTTATATAGGAAACACATTCATATTCTCGCCTATATTTTTATTTTGAAATTCGACATATTTATATTTTATATATCTCTAAAATGAAATTGAGCAATCTTCAACGGTCCACAAGTTCCATTTATTTACGATAGAGCTATGTACGATGAACATTTAGATCTTACCTTTCTTTATTACGACTTTCATTACTACATGTACAACAAATTTATATTATTTCTCGTAGATGCTTATTTTTATACTACGTATTACATGTAGTTAAATTATTCAGATAAAAACGAATAACTTTGTCTAAAAATATCGAAAGTCTTTAAATTGTATAAAATTCACTTGTATCAATAAATACATTATTTTAATGGATGATACAAGTTATTGTATTTTTATAAGTATAGCTTCCTCCGAGATTACATTATTAAAAAGATGTTTGAATAATATTAATAAATTATTCGTAAACTATAAAAATAGTTAAGAAAATTATCTTGTTTATTAATATGACTAACATTTCAGGCTCAAAAGAAAGAGAAGTTGTTAGTTAAAGGGAGTAGTGGTTAATTCAATATAGATCAATATAGATCAGGAATGCCTTCAAGCGAATTTATATGAAAACGATACGTGTAATTAGGAGGATCTTGTGAAGTAGAATAAACATAAGAGTACAACATCAGAGTACAAGTTTACTGTCGAAAGTAAGTTTTCGCAGCCGCGCACAGTTAAGCACATAAGCATTTTAAATATTCGTGAGAAGAAGCACATATGTTCTCTCGCTAAATTATTATACGAAAATTAATTAAAGAACGTAAAGACACACAGGTACATATGCACATAGGCACATAGGTGCTAGATATTTTACTCTCTTCACTCACTCTCTCTCTCTCTCTCTCTCTCTCTCTCTCTCTCTCTCCCCGCGTAAAGGCGGCTGGCTCGCAGGTTCTCATTTGCTCTAGCGCATTCTTCTATCATGTTATTTGCTTGTAATTATAGAATGGAAGTACTTAGCATTTCCGAGGTGAAGATGCATATCTCTGCTTCGGTCTCAGTCCCGTTCCAACTCGTGAACGACGCCACGCCGTCACGATCGCGCGCCATACAAAATTCATATACAGAGACGGCTTTTTTATTTACTCCCTTCTGCGCCTGTTTGCTAGCCTGCCTGTCTGCCAGCTTGCTTACCAATAATTTGCTTTATTTTTTCTTTTTATACGCGATTTTCATATTTTTCCTCTTAAGCTACAATACATGAAAATTCTTATTAAACTTATTATCAGTCGTAACCGGGCGGTCTTTTACCATTTATCTTTTATATTTCAACTTTTCTTTTAAAATATAGACCTTACATGTCATCAAAAATAAATTAAGAAACACATGATCTTATTCTAATATATAAATTCATCATCATCATCATCATCATCATCAACATCATCATAATTATTATTATTATTATTATTATTATTATTATTATTATTATTATTATTATTATTATTCCCATCCGTAGTCTGCACCTTGTCGAAGATCGACTGCTTGCAGTCGATCGGGTGATGGGCTTAAGGGAGTGGAACCCGAGAATGAGTGGCAGTGTGAGTGGGTGAAATATTTGTAAGAGAGGCCGCTGTATGAATGATTCGAGAACCTTCGAAATAGGGTTTTCTCGATGAGTGAGTACGCACACGGAGCGGATATCGAGGCCGCGGGCCCTATAAATGGGTCTTCGCCGGCTATATAGAGATGTAGGTGGACGAGCTCCTCGTTGGCCCTATAAACGGGTATCTTGCGAGGAAGGAGACCACCCGCGGAAAAAAAATAAAGGGGTATAGCCATGGCCGTTTGAGTGCAGGTGAATGAGGGAACCCTATAAACGGGCTATTCTAAGGAGATCCTGGGTGGGGAGGCGCATCCGAGGCTGCGTGCCAAGGTGACCCAAACCATCTTTGGCTCCCGCTGGAGGCAAGACGGGAGGCTGGACCGTAGCCTGGTCCGGTCAATCGGCTTAGGGGCCAGTGCGTCCCCCGCAAGCTCTCCAGAGATTGGAGTGTCTTTGTTGGGACACAAAACTCGAGAGAGACGAAGGGGGAATAACGTACCCGGGTGTGCTATATCCCTACGTGATGGCCCGATCCAGGATAACTCCTTCAGGCATGTGTTGGGGGGTTATTCTGGTGAGCTCGCCGTTGAAGGGTCCATGGAGGCCGGTCACACGTAGGGACGAATTAACAAACATAATATATGGAGAAAATAAAACAACAGGGGGAAGGGAAAGGGAAGAAGGATGGGGAAGGGAACCCAGCGGTTCCATTCCCTGAAACGGTGATCGAGGGGGAGGGGGAGATCCCATCCGCTACCGGAACGACACCCGAAAGTATCGGTACCGCGTACGAGGGCATCTTTGCCTCCATAAAGATCATTATGACGGAGATGATGGAGGCGCGAAAGCGCCAGCCAAATATCTCCAAAGTCATAAAAGAGGGCCACCCAGTACTACAGGGGAAGATAGAGGCCCTCGAGGAACAGGAGAGAAGGGAGCGGCGAGGGATCCGGAGGAAGATGGCGCCTCCTCTCCTGAAACCACAGACAACGGCCGGTAAAAGGCCACCACCGGCAACACCACCAGAAGGCCCAAGCGGGCAAGAAAAAGAAGAAAAGGCAGAAGGAGGCAGCGGTAGCATCGCAAACGCCTCTTCCAACCACCACCGTGGGGAAGAGCCCGACTGGCGCGGAGTGGAGGAGAGTCCCCACGCTAGAGGAAAAACGGGAGGACCGCCAAAAGACGGTAAGAGATAGGGTAAAGGGGACCCCTACAAAAAAGAGCGCCCCCAGTAAAAGAGGGAAGGTGAGGCCAGAGGCCATCGTCCTTAAGCCAGCGGAGGGCAAGACCTACGCGGATATCCTGAGCGGAATCCGACATCAGGTCAGTTTCTCCGAGCACGGGCTCTCGATCAAGGGCATCCGCAAAACCCAAAAGGGGGATGTCCTCATCGAGATTAGAAAATCATCGTCGGTTGAGTGCAAGGAGGGCTTTGCCGATGCCTGGAAGAAGGCCGTCGGAGCTAGCGCAACACTCCACACTCTGATCCCGAGGAGTACACTGGAGATCAGGGACGTGGACGAGTGCGCAACGACCGAGGAGGTCAGAGGCGCCCTCCTTGCGATCCTGCAGGACTACACTGGTCCTCTAGAGGTGCGACTCACGGGAGCCAACAAAGCCGGCAAACGGCTGGCGATCCTGACCGTTACCGGGGAGGCCAGTTAGAAGCTACTGCAAGGTAGGCAGGGTCCCAGTAGGGTGGGTCTACTGCGGCATAAGACCACGGGTCCAAGTCGAGCGCTGTTTTAAGTGTCTCGGCTATGGACACCGAGGTACGAGCTGCAGGGACCCAGACAGGAGCACGACCTGTTTCTGTTGTGGGAAATAGGGTCACAAGGGGGCCGGATGTAATACCGAGCCCAAGTGCTGCCTGTGCCCGGGGACCTCCCCCGCGGCAGAACACCATCTCGCAGGGTCAGGAGCCTGTGCGGTTTTCCACGAAGCTCTAGCCAAGTGCCGCCGAAGTGGCTAATGTCCTGCAGGCCAACTTGCATAGAAGCCGGACGGCGCAGGATCTGCTCGCCCAGGTCCACCTCGAGCTGCGCGCTGATATTGTTCTTATCAGTGAGCAGCATCGGGAGGGGCCTGCGGGAGGGTGGTATCGCGAAATCACCGGTACCGCTGCGATCTTTATGCCCAACCTGCACTGCTTCCAGGCAGAGTGCCATGGAGCTGGTAGCGGCTTCGTTTGGGTGAGGAGCAGGGGCGTATATTACGTCAGCTGTTACCTCACTCCAAACGAGGCCATCGATGGGTTCCAAGTTAAATTGGATGCCCTCGAGGATGCTATCGGGGACATGGAGGGTGAGCTGGTAGTGGCCGGGGACTTTAACAGCAAGGCTGTAGATTGGGGTGAACCTGTGACCGACTCCAGGGGAAGGCGAGTCCTGGACATGGTATCCAGGACAAGACTGGTAATTTTAAATACCGGTTCAACGGCGACCTTCCGGAGGCCCGGTTACACGCAGACCATCCCCGACGTCTCCTTTGCGACGGAACGTCTGGCCGCAAAGGTGCGGGACTGGCGGGTGATCGAGGACTATACAGCCAGCGATCACCAGTACATCACGTTTCGTGTTCGTGATGACCGGCCGGTCCGGACGGCGATCGTACGCCGTCCTTCCAGATGGCTCGTTGCGAGGATGGACGATGCCTTGTTTTCCCGTGCCCTAGAACGCGGACAGCGAACCCTGGACGGGGCTTCAAGGAGCGGAACGTCCTCCAAGCAAGCGGAAGCGATGGCCTTCCGGCAGAGGTGATGAAAGCGGTGGCCAGGAGTGACCCACAGCTCTTGCTCACCATGTACAACTCGTGCCTACGAGCGGGAGTTTTTTACTCCCGTTGGAAGGAGGCGAGACTTGTGCTGGTGAGCAAGGGCAAGGGATCGTGGGAAGCTCCGTCGTCGTATAGACCCCTGTGCATGCTGGACACCGCCGGGAAGCTCCTGGAAAAGCTGGTGAGACCCCGTCTTCAGGCGGCGCTTTTAACATCTGGCGGCCTCTCCGAGAGTCAATACGGCTTCCGAAGAGGTAGGTCAACCATCGACGCTATCCAGAGAGTAGTGGAGGCGGCCAGGAGCACGGAAAGGGGAAACCATTTCTCCCGACCGATATGTCTCCTGGTGACATTGGATGTCCGAAACGCCTTCAACTCGGTAAGGTGGACAGATATGCTCGGGGCAATGGATCGGGACTTCGGGGTGCCCCAGTATCTCTTGCAGATTATTGGGGATTACCTTCGGGACCGGTTCATTGTATACGAGACGGCGGAGGGCACTGACGTGTGGTGCGGTCCAAGGCTCCATCTTAGGACCCGATCTATGGAATATTTCCTACGACGGGATCCTGAGATTGGAAATGACTGAAGGCTGCTCTCTGATCGGGTACGCGGATGACGTGTTAGCCATCATTGCAGCCCGTAATATGGTCCTGGCACAGACGCGACTCGACCAGACCATGCGGAGAATTCGCCACTGGATGGACGATCATGGGTTGGAACTGGCGGAGGCCAAAACAGAGATTATGCTCCTTACGAAGAAGCACGTACCCAGAGTGCAGCCGCTTATTATCGGAGAGGAGTCGGTTCAGACCAAAGCAGCCGTGAAGTACCTGGGAGTGACGCTAGATACGAAGCTCACCTTCGGGGAACATATTCGGAGGGTGGCGGATAAGGCGTCACGGGTAGTGACTTCCCTGTGCAGGATCATGGCTAACGTAAGTGGGCCACGTCCCTGTATTAGGCGGTTGCTGCTCCGTGTCGCTGAGTCCGTCATGCTTTACGGTGCAGAAGTTTGGGCCGACGCGCTTCGGTACAATATGTACCGGAGACGTATGGCGGCTGTGCAACGGAGATGCGCACTTCGTGTAGCGTGTTCGTATCGCACGGTCTCGGAGGCGGCCTCGCTAGTGGTCGCTGGGGTAATTCCCATCGACCTCTTAGCCCAGGAGAGGAAGCTGGTCCACCAAGCAAGAGGGACACTCGACCGTGGTGAGGACAAGGTGCAAGCCAGGCAAACATCCCTGGCTAACTGACAGGATAGATGGGAGCGGGATACGCGCGGAAGGTGGACCACCAGACTAATTAGTCAGGTGGCCCCGTGGATCGGCCGACAGCATGGCGAGGTGAACTATTACCTCACCCAGCTGTTGTCCGGCCATGGGTACTTCCGCGCGTACCTCCACCGTATGGGTAAGGTGGCGGATCTCCGATGCGTGCATTGCGGATCCGCCGTGGACGACGCCTTGCACACATTTTTTGTGTGCGAATACT
The DNA here is from genome assembly GCA_018883505.1 of Ceratosolen fusciceps. Classification (NCBI taxonomy): domain Eukaryota; kingdom Metazoa; phylum Arthropoda; class Insecta; order Hymenoptera; family Agaonidae; genus Ceratosolen; species Ceratosolen fusciceps. The sequence continues at coordinate 830,621 of RCIC01000041.1, forward strand.
GGGGGCGACAGAGGGAAGCGTTGGAGGGCGATGTCGGAAGGGTCACTCCTAAAGGCATCGTCCCTCTGATGCTCGCGAGCCAAGAAAACTGGGAAGGGTCGTTTCTTTCGTCGAGGATATCCTGAGACGTAAGAAGCCGGCTCTTACCTATGGCAAGGGGGGAAAACTTAGAGGGTGCCTCGAAGGCATAGTTTCTGGTTCCTGCCCCGAAGTAATGCAGTTAACGGCGGTGCCGGGGAGGATATAAGAACCAGGAAAGGAGGTCCCCTCGGCGAACTCGCGTCGTCCCCGCCCTGTGGTTTTCACTACAGGGCGCGAGCGGCGAGAGTGCGCTGAGGGTGTGAGGTTTCAGTGGGTATACCGGCATCTTCAATGCCGGGGAGTCCCACACACCGGGGACCCGGGTCCCTGATGGTCTTTAAAAGATTTCCTCCCTCCTTTATAAAAAAAAAAAAAAAAAAAAAAAAAATTATTATTATTATTATTATTATTATTATTATTATTATTATTATTATTATTCTATATATAGAATAATCTTGACATATCATATTGAAATTAATAGCAAGTAGACGAATCATAATTTGTATTTGGCGCTTTTAATCTAATGTATATTTTAATAATTGGAAAACATTAACCTTTTTAAGATCGTAATTTCATTGGGTACATTTGAAATATTTAAAAAATTATAATAATAGTATAAAAATAAACTCAAGTACATTTTATTATCGGAATTAATTTTCTACTTACCGCAGTCTGTGAAATTTCATCCGAGAAATATATAGTAAAAACCTTGCATCACATGATTTTGGCAAGTCAAATGTTAACTTTTTTCTACTTTACTGAATCTAGGGTATTTTCATGTATTTATTTTAAAACAAATACATATTCATATTCAAAGACATTCATCTATTCTTCAATACAAGCTCAATATAATTTCTTATTTCTATTTCATCTTATTGAAGTTTTAACTTTAGCAAATACAACCGAATTAATTAGTAAATAATAATGGAATTTATTTATAATGGAATTAAATTTGAATAGAATATTTCCAAATAAGTATAAATTGCTAACTAAATATATATATATAGAAATTAAATCTTAGTTAACGAAATTAAATAATAAATAGAGCATTAAATTTCAGTTTTATAATTTATAATGCATTTAACGATATTAAAACTACGTCAAAAAATTTTCGGATCAATATGAATTAAATTTCTATCATCTTGCTCGAATGAGAATTCAAACAAAATTTCCAATGATTATAATATGATTACAATATTTTTTAATAAAAACAAAATTTTTTATTAATAATTAATTACTTATTTTTATAAAATTTACTTTTATATTTCACGTTCCTCTTTTTGATATAATTAGCATGCCTGGTGTGATTAAAATATTATTTTCAATTGCTGTTTATTAACTATATAAAATATTAAATTTTAATATACCCAATCAATTCTTACTTAACGAAATTAATAACTTACATAACGTTAACTAATGTATCTTTTTTCGTCTTTTACTTAAATACTTTTTTAGTTACAAGGAGGCAATATTTTGTTTATTCCTCAAAAAATTCATTCTATTATATTCACTCTATTATTTTAACGAACACGTACGCAAAAAATATTTTTAAACCGACAATTGTCGATATCTTTTACGAATATTCTTCATTCAAACGTGCTTAAAAATTGATTTAAATTTTTAGTCGATCTGAGTGCATGGAATAATCATATCTATTATTCCATGGGTAGATAAATTAGTTATTATTCAAGGTACATTATTTTTCTGCTTACTTGCATATATTTCTTGTAATCATTCTTAAATAATTTGGTACTAATACGTTGTGTAGGATTCAAATTGCTTATAAAACAACGAAATAATATTTCCATTTGCTTAAAACAATAATTGATTCATTATTTACAGTCTAGCAATAATTTGATATAACTTTATGTAACTTGTATAATAAAAGTTCTGTGAAATTTAAATAAGGTAAAAGCATACTTAATAAAGGTAATAATTTACGATTTACATTGATAATTAAAAATGATTGAAAAATGCTGAAATTTATGCATAATAATTGTTAAAAAACTTATATTTTTAAAAGTAAATCAATTCATATATTTTTTCTATTTAAATTACCATAATCGTAATAATTAGGTAAAAATTGTATATACTTCAGAGTCTACTTTGAGATCCAAGTTTTTATTGGCCCGTTCCAATGCTACTCCACTAGCATTCGGGTTTCCAGTACTCACACATACGCAGGCAGACTTAGCTGCTGTTGCCTCATAACACTCGCAAATGGCATCTTAGTTTCACGAAATACGCGTTATTCGCATCAGACTCTTTTCTTTCTGATTTCACATGGTTAACTTATTTATAATTCTTTCATTTACAACATTCTTCTTCCATTAAGGACTTTAGCATGCTATATTATCCCTTTCAAAATAATTTACCATATCGAATATTATTTCTTATTTGACTTAGATATCGTTTACCAATTGATTTTGTTTATCAGTGTATTTTGTTTAGCTCTGAATTTTGCTTTTACTTAATTTCAGTTTGTCCAGCCAAACTTCTGAATTACGTCGAGTGCACGATAAATTTTTCATATTTTTCGAAAATATGTTATTTTTCATAAATCTCCGGTACCAGGCCTGCTTTCGATTTTAATCGTCTCTAATTCAAAAAAATTGGATTCCATTGTATTGGCTAGTCAACGCGTTCTAATCTATGTTTCCGACAGCTTTCTTATGCGTACCCAAATTATTGCTATTATTATTATTATTATTATTATTATTATTATTATTATTATTATTATTATTATTATTATTATTATTATTATTATTATTATTATTATTATTATTGTTGTTGTTGTTGTTGTTGTTGTTGTTGTTGTTGTTGTTGTTGTTGTTTTTGTTGTTGTTTTTGTTGGCATTATTATTGTTATTATTAATAGATTGTTTACAGATTATTTATATCGTTAATACGAGAATTATATAGAGAAAAGCAGTGTAAGGTAAAGAGAGAATGGAGGATAAAGGAGGAAGAGAATCAGAACTAGGCTTAAGCAGAAGAAAGCAACGGATAAAGAAGTTAAAAAAAGTAGAGAAAACGAAGAAAGATAGAGTAAGCCATGCGAGTGTAGCCAAGTCCTCATTAGCGCATTCCAGTGCGACGCCCGACGAAAGTGTCGCTCATCGTAAAATTTACCATGATATGCTACTACTGTCAAGAGACTGTTTCAACACTCCTTTGAATTGCGAGGGTGCGTACTTGCTCAGCTCTAAAACTAAGAATTAATGGGCAAAAAATGAATTTCACTCTGAAGAGAAAATTGAGAGAAACCAGGTAGAAACCAAAGGAGAGTTTAAATATTATTAAGTTATTATAACAGCGTATTATAATGTTTCCTATGCCATCTTTATTATTTATACATTTATACATTTATACATTTATACATTTATACATTTATACATTTATACATTTATACATTTATACATTTATACATTTATACATTTATACATTTATACATTTATACATTTATACATTTATACATTTATACATTTATACATTTATACATTTATACATTTATACATTTATACAATTAATATTAGGGATTTTCCTCGCATTCCCACTCTAATATGACTTACATCTTAGAATTAATTTTTTAGCTCTCGCCAATGTTCATTGTTCCTTTGATTCGATATAGATAGATCGCTAAATTCCTTAACTATATTACCTATATTCAAATAGATCACTAATCTACTTTATCTGACCGAAATTCATTCTTCTAACTATTTATAAAAGTATAGTTAAAATCTGCATTAGTAATTATAAAAATTATTCGTACGATTTTAGTTTAGTTCATAAAATCGTACTTATTTTAAGATTCATAAAATAACAATTATTTAGAATCAATAATGAATTTGTTTAATTAAAATTACATAAATAGTTACTTTACTTATGTCAAAGTATTATTATTTCTTTTCATTGGCAAACATTATCGACTAAAACTATTGTACATTTTCTTTAACGAATATTATTTCATTAATTATTATACTGATCATAGCTTTACATTGTTCCTACATTGTTGTAATCAACAAAGTGAGTCAAAATCATATTAATTTAAGTTATTATTTAACTACATGATTCATATTGCTTATATATTCTATACAAATAATTTAATACTAGTCAATCGTAAATTGATCTGTGAAGAAGCTAGTTTTATAAAAGACATAAGTCTCAAAGCTTATGTAATATAAATAAATATATTTGTATTAATATTTTTACATATGTAAACGTTTATATATATATATGCATATATAAATATTTTAATATATATAGTGTAATTAAGAATGTAATTTTAAAGAACCGCTTAAAAAAACTCATATTGTTATATTTCTATGCGAATTACTTCTGACAAATTAATCTTTAAATGTGATAATAGACACTGAAAAAATAATTTTATGCCGAATATAACTTAATTGAATATTGTTGTTGTCGTTGATATTACTACTTTTCAAAATGATATATATTTAAATTAAAATAAGTGTTATTTTCTCTTTATTTCTACGGAGCAATTTTTTTCTTTAAGAGACAGTAAATGTATTTGTAGAAACGATTTTGTGTAAAAGTTTTCCGACTATAATTTTTTTTTTTTTTTTTTTTTTTTTTTTTTTTTCTATATTTTTTGTTGACATTTAATAGTATAGTAGAATCAAGATAAGGAAAGCATGAAGACATTTTTTTATCCGATTCCGAGATACACATTCCCACAACGAGATGGACGAATATATACGCAGAAGTTTTATCTCAGTATCTCAGTCACTCTTTTTCTCTTCCTATAGATTCCTTTATATAGATAGGAAGAGCTCTCTCTTCCTATCACACTTTCTCCTTCCCTCTTTTACTCTCTTTTTTTTTCTTTTTGTGTATTTAATTCCATTCGTACCTTTTAGGTTTATCATTTCCTAACTGGTTATTCATCTTTCGATTTCTTGTTTATACTAGAATATTCACTATAATAACGTAGCACATGACCTTTTCTAAATGTATATAGAATACATATATTGTATTCTATAAGATACAACTTAAATAAATTATTTATGAGATCAATTACATTTACTTTTACATAAGCAGAGTATTAACAACATTTTAATTATAACATAAGATATTTTTTAAAATTAATATCAAAATATGTTTACTTAAATAAGTTTTCTTAAAATACGTTCACTTGTTATTTACTTAAAAACTTTATAGTTTTTATCTAAATTCGTTCTATTTCAAGAAAAACAAGAAAAATTTAGCTATATCAATGAAATACTTTACTCATCACTTAAACACTAAATTTTCAGTACAAGTTATACAATTCAATTAAAAACGAAACAAAAATATAAAATTACGAACATATTTTTTATATCCTATATTTAATTTTTTAAATATTAAAATTTGTATTTGTGATGGGCAACTAATAAGTAACTTAATAATTAAGTTTAAAAAATTTGAATCCGATGAAATTTGATGTTTTTTTTTTGTAATTTAGATGATAAAATTTTTTTTATGTATAGTATAATCATTTAAGAAATATTTTAAATGTATTTAAATATGTATAAAAAAATATGGAATTTAAAAAATATAGATTATGAAACATCTCAATACAATTTAATATTTTATACATAGAAAGTAAGAGAATGTGTATTCTTAACAGGCGGAGGAGAGATTAAAAATATAAGTTTCCTTTCATTTTAAGAAAATAAAATATCATTTAACATTTTATAACAAAAAAACAAAAAAGATAAAAAATAGACTTAGAAAAATTTGCATGCGTTTTATGAAAAAGATGAACTTTTATTTACAAAACGATTTTATGTATATAAAAAAGAAAATAAAACAAGATAGGGAAAAGCGTAAAAGTAGAATTTGTAAAACGAGACGATGCGCGAAAGCAGATTGTGTGGTCAGAATCTTTGATATATTTAGATTCATGTAGCATCGAAGTGTTTATTAATCGAGAAATGTTTTATTCCGATGTTGCTTCCACTCATGCGTGTGGATAAATGGTGTCGCCGTACTTACTACGTATACTCCTTCTCGCTGAAAAAAAAAAAAAAATAAATAAATAAAAATAGCAAGCTTGCAAGATCTATGAGCTCTAAAACATAGTAATTCTTATATATTATATAATATTAAAATTTATACCAAAATTAAAAACATACACCAGGTAGTTATGACCTTGTATTATTTTAAAGATAGTTTTTAAATGGTATAAAATGTAATTTTAGTATGAACACGTATAAATAATATTTTTGATTCGTTAAAAGTTGATGAGATTTTAAGCTATTATATATATATATGCACTAAAATTCTATTTAAAAATTAAAAATATTGATTATTTATTATGCAAAATAACAATTTTAATAAAAGCAATTAGTAGTTTTAATGGATGTTGTGATCGTATTTGTAATCTGATTGAATATTACCTAATGAACCCGACAATCAGAAATAGTAATGAGGTTAACCGATAATCCGTGCTCTCTTTAAATATTTCAATAAATTATCTAGGTGGATCACTCCTACGCCCAAGGGAATAGGGAAATAAGTAATCTACATGATAGATAAAAGAGCCTGTGTATATAATAGGGTCATAAAAATATAGGGCCTTATAAGTACGAAAATACTTATGTGGAGCTTCGCATTCAGGATATTTAGACGGAGGTTGTTCTATTTATTGCATGGACGGCCTAAGCCAATTTGACGCATCGCTGAATTGATTTTCACCGACGTCCTCACCCTTGCACGACGCGACTATACCAGCCTACGACCCCTTTACCCGTCCACTGATTTTTCACGTGATTTTGACGAGATCGCACGTGCTCTGCGACCCTCGTACTTCTGCTTAGTTAGTACATACGTATTTGATTACACACTTTAACCTTCATAAAAATTGTAATAGTGCGGTTTTCTCCGGCATCCTTCAGTCTTCTTATGTGACTTTCACACAATACATCCATCTCTCCTCGGCCCCTATATTAGCATAATAAGCAAATTCAGTCTCTTTAAGCAGCTTTTCTTTTCTCGATCGAATGCAAAATATTTACCTCTGATAATCCTCTTGATCCCTACCAATTAGATCATCACAAAAATATCAGATATGTTTATTTGCTTTCAATCTAGCTTCGATTCCTATTAATAATGTTTTTATTTAACAGTCTTAACTTCATTTACACTTAGTCCTAGATATTCAAAGAGTAAGCGCAGACTAATCCCCGTGATATAATGTTTCTTGTTCTCGATAAGAATCGCATACTTCTTTTTACTAGGCAAAAAAATACAAAGTATTTAAATGATGTACAATAAACAGCAGATATAAAGGATCTTCATCTTAGAACGGAATAAAATGAAAACAAAAAGACTGTTTTGATTTAATTGTACAAAAGGGGATTTATTTTTCAATTGACTCCATATGCGAAATAAGCTTTATTTCTTTATGTGTTTATGATTTCAGTAATTTTTTGCCGTCTCTTCGATATATTATTTGTAAATGATGGAAAAAAAATTCTTTATTTCTTTACTCTTGATCTTGTAGTGTACGATTTTTTTATTCGGCATCATACAAAGAATAGAATGCAAAGATTATTCTAAAACTCAAGTAAAAACTTAATACATTTAATTAAAATTAATGTTGATTCATTTTATTGACGGGAACTACTATATTTTTTTTGTTTTTTTTTAACGAAATTATAGTGGGGCTAGAGTCTGCTGTGAGAATAGGAAGAATATGTTGTAGCTTAGTAACTCAGTCTTTTACATGAAAGCACTTAAATCAAGGGTCCGTATGTACTTTTATCCGAGCAATTGCACGTAAAACTGATAACAACTGTCTTCTCTTCCTAGTTCATATCTTTTTCATCACCCTTTTTCCGATGTGCTTTATCGCCTAATCGCTTTTGGAAAAAAATTTGCCGGAAACATCAAGTTATTTCTCTTTTTATTTAGTTTTTTACGTTATCATGATATTCATTTAATTTTGTTTGCATTTAATATTTATATCTATTAGTCTTATACGTTAAAAATGAAACGATGAGATAAAAATTGAAAAGAATTTTTTGAAAGTAATTTTTATGTTTAAACATTGCATTCGTTCATTCTTTAGATTTAAACAAATAAAAATATTAGTCATATGTTTTAATTATTTATATTTACCATTATTATTTAAAAGAATAAGTTTTAATTTAAAACTCAAAAAAAATGCGAAATTTTTAATAACTTAGAATTTGTAAACATAATTTGTAATCTTGTTAAACGATATAATAAGCATGTACATATAATAGATATCGGGGCTCTAATAAATAATTTAAAAAGTAAGTACAAAAGCATTTATTGGCTACATTCTAGAATTATAACACGTTCCATAGTTTTAACTCTCTCGCCTTCTTCGAAACAATCACCATACTCGTAGTTAATAACATTATCTTAAAAACTCTTTTACGTCACTAAATTATATTACGTATATGAAAAAAATATATTTTATGCATACTTGTTTTAATGAATTTATTAAATTCTAAGGTTTATTACTTTCTTGTTTGTTATTTTATTTAAATAGCAATATATGTGATAGTACAGCATATTTAAACTATACATTATTAAAATTTGTCTAATAATATATATTCGCAAAAAACAAAAAAGTTAATTTTAGCAATAAATGTGCCAGTATAAAACCAGTCGAAATTTTAACAAGAGTCGTGGTTGCGAATCGTGTGAGAAATGTTTGTAAAATAATCTGTACAATTATCTGTAAATCAGCACTTGAATATGCATATATGCGAAAAAATCTGGTAATACGAATAGAAAATATGACGTAACAAAATGGCGCTAAAGAAATAGAATTAAATTTTATGAACATGGATCATCAAGATTCGTGGATGTTCACGTGGATGGAGCGTTTACGTGTGTTCTATGTTCCCACAGTTAATAAAGCTATTAACTTTATCTTTTCCTTTAGGCTCTCTTTGATCCCGATGAATATAATTCAACGTCGTCGCTGTTATGGCTTATCGGCTGGACGGATCTACGTTGTAAGCCACAGCAACAGCAGCAGCAGCAGCAGCAGCAGCGGCAACAGCATCAGCAGCATCAGCAGTAACAGCAACAGCAGCAGGAGTAGCGGCGGCGGCAGCAGCAGTAAGATCAACTATATACAGTGAGCAGAGGAACAGGTCTTTTCCGTCTCTATTTCTCTGCGCATCTTGTGTAGTCAATCTCTATGTAACACTGAAATCGGACCATACCTAATCGCGCCGATTAATCTTCTTAGATCTTAAGTATTTGGATAAGAGAAGTTTTCTTTCAAATACAGCTTCATTCAAATATTGCTAGAATTTTTTCTTAAAAATTATCAAAATCCTAATTCAAAACTCTGATTTCCTAAATAATTTTATTTTTCATTCGATAATCAAAATTAAACGAAAACAAATTATAACGTAAATATATTTTGACTCTTATTCGTTATTAATTATTTTTTTCACGCACTATTAATTGCTTTCACTCATTATCCTATTCTCATTTGCACTGCAACAACATCATCGTACTATTAAATATAATGCAACAATAGCACGTTTCAATATAATCAAAAATAAAATCTCTCTTTTATCATTAAAGTTCTACACAATGTCTTGCCGATCTTTGAAATTGTTTTCATTTACGTATCTATATTTTGTCTTTTAAGGCTGTCATCTCGCTACCTATTCATTTTAAGCTAATATCAATTTGATACATACATTTGTTCATAATTTTATTCATTGGCAAATACCAGTAGTCGCGTGCCTCTTTTCTACTGACATGCGTATAGCTAAGAACACGTTTTCTTCTATTCTTTATCTAATGAAAATATAGAGATTATAATGGCGCACGTGTGTAAAAGATGTGATATCTTTGTAACTGCCTGTAAATATTATCTGATGATTAGTCCTTACAAATGGGTCTCGTTACCTTCGTAAAATCATGCATATGATATGCAATAAAGTATGAAACATTCTAATGGAGATGTAAACAATAAATAATTAACTCGGAAGTACACACTGAAATAAACATAAAATAATAATGCTCTTAGTAACAATATTTTATTCAATGGTTTTTTAATATTACATACTCTAATATACCATTAAAATTTAATCGTATTTTAATCTATTACTAGGTAGATATTCATTAAAAATACACTAATAATTAAGTACACAAATATACAAGCAAAGTAATATTTAATATTCAGCGACATTTTAATTATTATAATAAATTTTATTCTAGTTAATTATAAATACTTGTATTGATATTAATTGTGAAAATGGAAGAAAACTGTTTTAACAAAATATATATCTTATATATATATAATCTGACTAATCTTCAGAATAAAAACGTACAGATGTCGGTGAGTAAAGAGCAAACGAATAATCGGTTAACAATATTTTTATTTTTCTCAGAAAATTTGAAAGAGTGAAAAGGATATGATAGAAGTACTGATTCTTCACCTGGAAGAGTTGGCGCGAAGAATTTTTCGCGCACCAACAAATACCCGTTTCGGTCTCTATTCATTTCTCTTGTTCTATTCTCACCCAGTCTGCGCACAATTTACAGAGGGTGGGGAGGATTGGCGCGCGGAAACTCAAAAGTGCCACGAGTATTGAGTGTAATCCGGGCCATTTGTTAGAGGAATAGGCGCGTGCGCTCTCGATGCGATGTCGTCGTCGTCGGCGGCGGCGGCGGCGGTGGCGGCAGCAGCAGCAGCTTTGGCGTCCAGCATCTTCTAAATATTATTAACGAGGTTTCCTTTGATCCGTTTTACCTCGAGCGCTGCCGCTTCTCTATAGCCGGATAATCTTCCTCGATAATAGCGAACACGCGTTAGCTCTTTGCGAAGCAAATGTCGGCAAAAAAAAGAAAAAGAAAAATGAACCACCTAGTTATCGAGCGGGAAAAGGAAAGATTTATTTCAGTTCATCTGTGGTCACTCGTACCAAGCAGAAAAGCGATTATGCAGGCTTCGATAATCGTCACCAGGTGACGATTACTAGAACATCGCGAGAGCTCTCTAAGACCTTCTCAAAGAGAATTTACAAATCAAAACCTCGCTCCAACAACCCTTCAACCTTCTCTAGGATTATCAGAAAAATATAACTTATTATTAGAAATACATTGTGTACATATAAATGTATACATTACTAAAACACTTTAGGTTTCAAAGCTATAAAAATTGTCTTTATTACGATATTCGTAAGAATAGAAACAATCTGTTAATCTATTCCTTAAATGCTTCGAAAATTTGATTTTATAATACAATATCTAAACGTATATACACGTACACGCACTCACGTATACATTTACGTTTGCATAAATTGACGCGTGTACGTATAATTATCGACATTTGCCCCACTCTTCCAAAGAAAAATGATAAATATTTTATTCTAACTAACTAATTAATAATTATTAATAATATATATATATAAGGATTGATCAGGCGTTTATTATTGTAATAACAGTTGTGTAATAAAAAGAACTATAGAAATATGGAATTATTGAATATGAATTATTTTAACAGGGAGTATTAAATTTGAAGGAAGTTATTCTAAAGCTTATAAATACAACAGTTGATGAAAAGCCGGAGACGATGGCTTGTATTAATTACTGGCAGTGCGGCGATCGGTTGCTTGCAATTGCACCTGTCGTTATTTATCGGGTGCATATGAATAAGGGTATATGATATTTATACGCGCGAAAGAAACGTGCAGAGCTACAAACTTTGAAAACGGCTGCCGGTAATATTCGAGCAGCTCGAGCTGTATTACCTGGCCCCGTCCAGGTATTAATCTTTTCGTCGCAGAAAATTTTTGTCGGCCTTGTCGTCTTACTTTCTTCCCCTTAGGTTTCAGATATTTATAAATTTGAAATTAAATAGAATTAAAAACATTCATCGCTGTTCAATATTTATACTGAACTTACTAACTTTACGTAATTGCTCGAACGTTACAACTAATAACTTTATGAAATATAAAAATAAAAATAAGTAAAGATTTTATAAATATAAAATTTAAAATAAAACGGACGAGGAGTTTAGTTAAGCTCAAGAAGCATGTCGTTTCATGATACAATGTCGGAATTATTACGGTAATGTATTTTACGTAATATTTGAATAATTTGAAAATTAGGAAAAATACTTATCTAAGATAAATTGAACAAATACCTGTAAAGGGAATCTTCTTGTCGAATTATAATAAATAATTATCTTTTATATTTAAATAAGTACGTATCGAAATTGGTTGATTATGCGTCATTACTTATTATAAATACATTACACTGCACCGCAATGTATGAGGAGTAGTTGAAATCATCACGAAAAGAAATCATCAAGGGATTGGAATAAAGTAAATATTAAAGTCTATGTAAAGCAGGAAGAATAATTACAAGAACGTTGCGGAATGAAATCAAGAAAACGGAACATAGAGACACGCGAGTAAAGCATGAGAAAGGAAGACAGATAAGCATGAGTATTCCTCTCTCCACGTTATTTTCCCCCTCTGCAAACCGTATCAAACGTGAATATTAGTTGTATAAAAGGTATTTATAGCCCAAAGTGTGAAATACAACTGCGTATTATAAATGTACAAGATTGAAAGAAGTGGAGGATTGTTTTAATAAAAAAAAACGGTATCAAGACATGCTAATGATTGATAGTTTCTAATGTAAATCGCAGGTGTAGATTCATATAAATCTATATTTACTCTTGCTTAATACTTAGTACTGAATAAAAAGATAAAAAAATATTAGACAAGTACTGAATATTTTGATTTTATAATTATTATATGGACATAAATATATATATTATATATATATATATATATATATATATATATATATAAATTATTATCTTTATTAAATAAGTAAAGAAAAATCTCAAAAATCCTTATAGATAAACTAATATAATGTTACTTTAAAATTAACGTAAAAATCCCTCATGCATAATTATATACAACGACATGTGCATGTACTTCTTCCTGCATTGTTTTGGAACGGAAGTCATGTGAACTTAATGCCCGCATCGGACTCATTGAAAGTTAATTGATGCTCAGCCTTATAAAAATTAATCATTTCTCATGCACGGATGTACACATCTACATACACGGATATCTTTTTCTCTCTTCCGTGCATCTGTATGTCTCTCTCTTTCTCTCTCTCTCTCTCTTCCTTTTTTTCTCTATCCTTTTCTTTTATTATGTTAATTATAAATTTATTCATAAAACTATGCGTGCAAACTTGCAGTGCATATTAATAAATGCCAATGATTAGTCGGTCAAATAATCGTCAACTATTATGGGAAATATACAGTTACACATTCAGTATATGAATCCATTAAATTATGTAATACTTTTGCAAATGCGTTCCAGAAATTATGTGCACTAAGATCAATTGTTTCTTTACAGTATTAAAAGTAATTGTATAGTTAATTGAAAAAATATATTTTGATTTAGCTTCTTCCCGTAATAAACTTCCCGTAAAAATGGGTTTCATAAGCATACACAATATATAATAATTAATGATCATTCAAAATAGGTTCAGTATCAAGATCCGTTAATTTTGGCTAATGACATCCGGAGATGGTACGGGGATCGTGAGATTACAGAAGAGAAGTAACTCATTTGCTTACGATCGTGTTTGAACACGATATGGCATAATTCAATTAAGCTACGAGATTGACTGGTTCGACTACTCGAGCTACACTCGATTTATACCACCACACAATGAAAGATCTTTGCAAAGTACGAAACAGTAATAGCTAAGCGAGTTAACGAATAAAAAACGTAAAACATACAAACGAAAAAAACAAATTAAGTATACATGTGTAAATATGCGCCTAGCCAACCTTTTCCTGTTTACACGGCATAATTATTCCTCATACTCCACGCACACTACCCCAGCTCCATCGTTTGCTCACTTTCCCATTTTTTTTTTTTTTTTTTTATAATACCTTTTCTCTTTTAATTATTCTTAACTAAATTTTCAAATTAAAGATCTAAACCTGCGCATTTGTATGAAATATTAATACATAAAATAAAAAAATTGAGCAGATGTAAATATTTTAACATTATATTTTTACTTATATTTCCATGAATCTTGTATGGATCATCTCCAGCTTTTCTCTTAACTATTTTCCATAACCTTTATAATTATAAGTAAGCATGTAAGTAAATAGTATTGGAGGAATATACAAAAGAAAAAACTTCACTTACTTTTTAATAGAAAAAAATATTATAAAATATTACAATAATATTGTGAAAAAAAATAAACAATTTAAATATAAAAGAATCTGTGCATGAAAATTTCATATATACTTAAATATTAAATTTACTAATTTTCTTTTTTAAATTTTAAAATCAACGATAAATAAAGAAAAATGAAACAATTTTTCAAAATCGCTTGTACATTATAATTAACATTTTTTAGATAACATTCTATTCAAATAGTTATACGTGGAGTAATATATAAATTGAAAAAATAACAAATTTCAATAGTATATAAAATTATTTTCAACTATACAGATGCACGAAAATATACGAAGAAATTGATTTAATTAAATATATACTCAGTTCAGAGATAATAAAATTAATTAAAATGTTTTTAAAAAATCATGTAAGTTCTTTTATTATATTTACATTGTTAGAATAAAAATTTAATAATTTGTTCCTTCGTTTAGTTTATCAATTTTTTAATTAATAAAAGTAATTTAAATTATTTAAAATGAACTAGTCTTCAAAATATACAAAAGGGCAATATTATTCAAAGTCTTTTATAAACTTTTAATTACTGTCGTTTTTTAATTTCTATTTTTATATATTTAAATCAATAATGATATTAATAGTTGTAATATATTTTATTTAGAAGTATAATTGAAAAGATAATAATTCAATTATTGGAGAATTGAAAACTACTTGTACTAAATACTTTTCGATTTACTTGCTTTTGTATTTATTTTCTATAAAAATACAATGAAGAACACATACGCGTTGGACATCCGAGTTCAACATCTAGCCTCATGAATTTATTAACGCAAATTATTATAAGAATTTTATAAATGAGTAAGCGATCATTGTAGATCAAGCTGAGTAAGAGATAAATAAATATGCGCTCCTTTTAAAAGCATATTATATACGATTGAATGTATTTCTTTTCTATATAAAAATAATAGACTTTATAAAAATAATTTACTTTATAAAAATTAAAAAAAATCTCAATCTATTAATCATTTATAAAATCATTTAAAAAATGATGTATTTTTAAATGTTTATTTACGTAAATATAAATTATATCTATTATTATCTTCCCATCTAAGCTGAATCTAAAAAATATATTTGGACTTTCACTTTATCATTTAAAAAATGCTGCACAATTATTAATTACTTACAAATAAAAATATGAATATTATAATTTATATTTATGAGTTGGATTTGTACTCGGAAATAAATTACTTAATGTTTTATAGTGCGTAAGCCAATATTTCTTAATAATATTTAGCATATTTCTTTTTTTATTCTACTAATGTGCGCATATAATAGTTAAGTCTGTCTAGATATCATGCTATTAAATATAAATAATTGATCAAATATACGATTTGGCAAAGGGTATGAAAGAAGAGTCTATTATTTACAATATTCAGATAGATATTATTACTGTTGCCTTCGATAAACAATTGTAAACATTTTTTAAAGAATAGATTTTACGTAATAAATACGTATCGATCGATCTAATTTAAATATATCTGCCGATTAAATATTGATTAATGAATAGATAAGTAAGGATAAGGAGTTTACGGAGGATAGACTTATTAAAAAAGTCAATCTAAAGTGAAAGGGCTAAATGAAACATGAATGAAAAAGAGAGGAAAAAGGGGCGTAGAGGGGAGGAGATTCGCTGAAAGTCTGAAAAGAGTTGGCGCTATTAATTAGTTGAGAAGTATAGGCATATAATATTATTTTTATACGTCATTGAGTTGTGATGGTTATGCACACGTAGATATTGGTTCATCAGGACGTAGGGCTAAATTAAAAGTGATCGAATTTAAAATTCAAAACTTTCAAAGGACATATATTCATCAGAGTTTTATCCCTCTCCCGTATTGTTTCTTTTTCGCCTTTACTTTTTGTTAGCAAAGGAGGCGGAAGATAGCGCAAACTCGGGGAGTGGCTCGCGTCTCAATTAAGCCTTGGCGGCGGACCTGCGCACGAGCTTTCGATCCGCCGACTCGCAGAAATACTCATAAAATACGCGCGGAGTCGAGCCAGCAGCAGAGAATCCGTGCGCAGCGGTAAAAAAAAGAACAACAACAACAGCAACAACACAAAAAAAAAAAAAATAATAATAATAATAATCTGAGTAAGAACGTTACGAGCGGACAGAAATATGAACAGGACTAAAAAAAGAGGAAGGGAAAAAGAAAAAAGATGATGAAAAAATAAAAAATAAACAAAAGCAAAAGCAAAAATAAAAAATGAAAAAGAAAAGAAAACAAAGAGAGAAAGAGAGAGAGAGAGAGAGGAGAGAGAGAATGAAAAAATGGAAAAAACAATGACAAAGAGTACGTCCTGTCATACAAGCTAAAAGGCGGCGCCGCCGCTTGATGCCTGAGAATATAAGGTTGCCGTTTTATACGCGTCGACCAATATAAATATGCGAGCTTATGAGCTCTCACCCAATACTCGCTCGTATTTACCTCCCGTCCGCTCGGTTCTTTCGGATGGGGAAATGGGAACTGCACCGTACCGCGCTAGACTCTTCTGCCGTGGGTAGCGTCGACGAAGCTTGCGATCCCTCCACGTCTTCGGCGCCTTTTTCAATGAAGTTTCGCCGCTTGCCAAGCCATAAACTGTAGTTTTTCGTACACGCCTCGGCGAGCCGACGATTTCGTAATAATCATAGTACGAGGCCCTACTTTCCTTTATTTTCTTCATTTTCTTCATTTTCTTCTTCTCCTTCAACCTTTTAAATTGTCATTTTAATGTCATTCAAGACAAAATGATCGAGATCCTACTCGACAAGATTCACTTTACTTTATAACTATTGAAGCTTTTATTGGCCCCTTTATTCATACCTCACATCTTTCATCTTGTCCTTGTTTTATTGCATTTTTTTTTTATTATCAAATCATAATTTACAGTTTAATTAATACAAACATTTTCTACAAGTCAAAAGGATTCTTCTACTTATAGAGCAAACCAACAACATTTCTGCTATGAAATTTTTAGTATTCTCAACAAATACTTACATATAAGGGTTTGTACATTTTCATTTTTCTATTATATATAACACAGATTTAAACCATAAAAACTAGATAAATTGAAATTTTAATTACATATGCACGTTAATGAGATTCTTGTTTATGAAGAATATGAATAATAAGACAATTTTGTAACTGGCATTTAATTACAAAAAATTTCAACTTAATATTATCGTCAAATGCTTATATAGTTTATTTAGTTAATTTTATACTTATATTATACATACAAAGAGTATTATATTTATTGTGCATATTTATGCTGACTAATAAAAACTAACAATATAATTGTTATTGAAGATGAAATTGTTATAATTATTATTATAATAAAATTAAGTTGAGATAATATGTATATAAAACTTGTTGAAATTCATATAATTATCGACAATGATGAGTAAAAATGAATAATTTTGTTATTATAATGACAGGGCCCTTGAATCTTGATAGATTTTTATAAAAAGAAAGTAAAGAAATATTATTAGAGTTAGAATCCAAGGGTACTGAGAGGTAGATAATGTATGAATACGCGTACGTTAAAATCTGGTCTACGAAATCGGTTTTATTTACGTTCTCTGAATTGTAAAAAATGTGTATATAAAAATGCAGATGTATGCTCTGGATCGGTGGTGAGACGATGCCTATGTAATTTCTTTTGCCGATAGTCAACTTTAACAGTTGAGCACCACTTAAACTCGGATGAAACATCTGAAATGCGTTTTTTCTTGGAATCCTAGGTATACACGAGAGGCAAGAGAGTCAGTCAGAAAGAAAGAGAAGCAAAAAAGAGGAGCGAGATGTGGAAGAAAGAAGGAAATAGAATGAGTGAGCGGAGCTGCAACTCGTTTCGCATACGTGGGAATAAAGAGCCGTATAACTAATTGGTGCGCTTCTGCATCACGGCGGTTCTTCCTCGCCACACACGAGGCGCCAACGAACGATACAAAAAATTGGAGTATCGGTAGTACTGCTTGATATGAAGAAATAGAGGAGGAAAAAAACCGTGCATTCTGTCAAGATGAGAGAAAAAAATGGTATACCAGTTCTGCTAGGCCACTTTGCTTCCTAATTTCTTCGCTTCGGTCTCTTCAATAGGACATTTATCGACACGTTTACCTTTCGCCCTTTTTTCGAAGTAACAAAAAAAAATTTTTAAAAAATTTAATTTTAGTAGTCGATATTTTGGCTGAAAAATGGATATTTATCATGAATGTTTGGGTATAAACAATTGTTTTTCATTCACGTAAGCTTTTATTTCGTAGATAATATATACGAACAATACTTATCGAGAAATAGTGAAATTAACAGTTTCTTAAATAATAATAATAATAATAAGAAGAAGAAGAAGAAGAAGAAGAAGAATAGTAATAGTAATAATAGTACTAATAATAATAAGCTTTAATGAAGAAAAAATAAAAGAAATTATTCTCTCTCGCGAGAAGTACGAATACTGATTGGTGCGTGTTTCACGGTAATTCGGAAATGATGGAAGCAGAGAAGTGCAAGTCGCTAGATAGAGGATTTATTCGCCAGATTAAATATAGATGGGAACGGAGAGAGAGAGAGAGAGAGAACGTACACCGAAGGAAAAAAGTTTGAGACCGTTGCGGGCGCACATTGTATACAAACACAGTGATAGAGAATGTACACGGCCTTTTCCTACTCTCAGTCTCATATACAGTTGCATGCGCGTCTCGCACTACTGTGTCTACTGAGTACGTCTACTGAGAGCCACGATGCGAGTAGATTGCATTTTCACAAGCTGGGCGAGCGAAACGCGTCGAGGTAACGAGCGATCGAGACAACAGTCGGATAGAGCGAAAGACCTGGGGATGGCAGAGGAGAACGAAAGCAAAATGCTAATATCCACAGATAATGATATAAGATGCTTAGATTACGATAAAATAATGACAGAAGAGCGTGCAAGGCATCAGTATTTTTAAGTAAAGGTGCATACAACGCACGATGAGCCCATCATAGACATCAACTTAATATTGAAGGATTAGGAAAGATTAAGGAATTTATATACCAGATAATAAGATTCAATTTATACGAAGTCGAATTTTATTTCATCTATTTTGGTATTAAATACATGCGTATTCGTGTGAAATAATAATAATAAGATACGCTAGAATTATAGTGTTTGATTATATATATATATATATATATATATATATATATGTGTGTATGTGTGTGTGTGTGTGTGTGTGTATCAATAATAACAGTCGTTCAGATATTATATTTTTCTCAAATAATAGCGCGGATTCGAAACTTATGCAGAACGGAGACTTTCATGGAATAATATGGCATGAGTTTCGCTATTGGCGAGCCCGCGAAATTAACGACCCCGGTAATTGATATTACCCGCGCTCGACTTTGACTTTAATACAGCGGGTGGACAAGTCAACGTTCACTAGAAGAAATATTTCATGGGACTTGGCTCGTCGTTTCGATTCATCTACCAGCAATGCGTACTAGTACCTTCATAAAATTACCGGCTTTTGCGAACCTATCATGTCTATTTTTTCCCCCTTGCTTCTTCAAATGCCATTCCGCTCTTGATTTTTCTACTTACGGGCATTTTTTTTCTTTCATTAAAAGCATTCCTTGAATTAAACCGCTAGAGAAAATTTCTTTTCCTTGCATTTTTTTTCTTTTTTATAAATATATTTGTCCACGTGAAAATTTTCGAAAAAAGGTTACAAATTTAATATTTTACTCCTCATTATATTAGTATTTAATATCATTAAACTGAGCGCCTGCAATTTAAATATTTACCTTGAGTTTTCAATTGAGCCGTATTGACGAAAAATTTCAGAACGGTTTAGATTTATTACATCGATTGTCTAACGATAAAAACGTTCGAGAAGCTTTTTTCATATTTCACGAAACGCAAACTACATTTTAAATAAATATTATTTTAGTACTTATTAAGACTAGAAATTACTGAGGAATTTCAAATTTTAATACGAATACAAATTAATTTTAAATTAATAATTTTAATGAACACGTAATATATATATATGTACATATATATATTTATATTTCATTAAATTTTTTAGATCTTCTTATTTGTTTTTCAATATTGGTTTTAAATATCTTATTTATAGTACATTTTTCAATTTATTTACAACAGCACGGTTTTTCTTAAAAATAAGAAAAACACTCCACGTTTTTGTCTCTACTGTCAGCCTTAAATTCAACGGAATGATCAAGGCTGATTAAAGTTAAACAAGTTGATCTCCGTATCTCCGATAATAAAATTAATATATTAATAATTAATAATAAAAAAATGTCAAATAACTAATACGTTTACAATAATTTTATTATTAATGAGAAGCTATAACCTCTATACAATTATATTTAATACTAAAACTTTAAACTTAAAAATTAGAAAAGAATTTAAAGTGCAAAATCATCATTTTAATTTCTCAAATACTTTATCATTATTTAGATACGTAAATAAGTTCTATATTTACGTTAATGGCATTCTTATTTTTAATTCGATAATGTAATCTGTCATACAAATATAATGCAACTACAAATACTTTTTATTATGCATCTGATAGAAATATTAAATTTTAAGGTGGTAGATAATTGTGTGTAATTACAATACATACAATGATTTTTTATTATATTAAACATCGCAAGCAGTGATAAAATTAATGAATTATGAGTCATATTTCTATGGTAGAATTTTATTCCAAATAATATTTGAATATTTATTCTTTATAAATTATTAAGAATTTAATGAAAATATGTTTGGATATTAAATTAATTATATTTCATTTATAAATGACTCAATTATAGTCATAAGAATAAAACTCAAAAAAGGATTTTGCAATAAGTGTATAATTGTCGTACGCATATAAGTAGTAATAACTATAAATAATACATAAAAAAAGTTATAATAAAATAAAATATAGAATAAAATAATCTGGATCGTAAAGTTCGGAGTTAAATTTTTCTAAGGTAAATAAATCGACTTGTAGGGATCCATTGAATGAAGATGCAAACGGACGGGCCTATGGAAATAAGTTTTATTATTTTATTTTACATAAAGAAACAAATTTTAATAAAAAAGAAAGGATAGGCGCTTAAAGAAGAGAAGAATAGAAACGTGTGAGATATATTAAATGTTGAGTTAAACATCGAAACTAGTATTTCCGAATAGAATTCACTCAGGAAATAATGATTTTGCCGAAGAAACCATTTCAGTAATGGGAAAATTCACGAGCCATTTCTCTCACATAAAGGATTATGCGCACACGCGCACAGAAAAGCCCACATGATACTACATCAAGCAGGAAGGTGGAACGCGAGTGGATTGCCCGCTCGTTGCATTGATTACAGGCGAAGGAGAGCGCGCGCGCGCGCGCGAGAGAGAGAGAGAGTGAGAGTGAGAGAGAGAGGTTAATGCGTAAGAATCCAAGAAATTGCATGCTCTTGCGCTTCATGGGTCGGGGAAAAACGGAAGTGCACTCGCTTTAAACAATCGAAGTAAGTCGCACGGTCCGTTAGTCAGGCTCGCCACAAGAACCTCGATTGCACGAGTGTAGAAGCCCAACGCGCAGCAATTAATATCTACGCGTGCGTATCTTCCTCAATATACACAATCTAGATCCGAAGCGACTACTAAGTGCATTTGCTATCCGGGCCTTCTTCCCTCCATATACTTGGTTGGTCTGCTACGCCGCGAAGTTGAAAAATTTATGAATGATCTGGTAATTTTGCTCTCGACCTGCTACCTTACTAATAACGATCCAGCCTTATTTATTATTTTATTGGCTAAATTAAATTAAATTTAGCTCCGTAAGGTGCGCACTCCTTCTTTAACTTATTAATTTTACCCAATCGATTCGTTCTTCACATGCAGCAGTACCAGCAACATTATTATTTACACCTTCGAAATTATTCTAATACTTTTAGCCTCAAAACACTACACTGCAAATACCTTAACTAGCTTTCAAAACAACTAACTTCATAATTTTCCCCTTCAATACTATTTATTTTTTTATTTGTTAAAACTAAATATTATTTACATATAAATTTCTATATAGTTGTAATAGGACTTGTTTTTAAGAATTTTCACTGGATACATAATTTTTAATTGAATTAAGCAATCTTATAAGGTTCCATAAACTCTAAACAATCAAACATTATTTCTCATGCGATACGGATTATAACTTACTAAAATTTACAAAAACATAAATATATATTATGGTTTTTTTCTTTATAAACTATATGAATCTGGATAACACACATCACAGACAATTAAATTATGAGCAAATTTTAAACAATATAATGAAGACTTTGTTATATCATATTACTTATTTTTTTCTATAATGATATCTATATTGTTTATTTATATATGTCACTCATTATTGAGATTTCAAGCTTTTTTGTAAATAATAATTATTTATTACGATGAAATCGACTAATCAGTAAACTATATTCAAATATTATAATTTAACAAAATTATTAATTATTTATTATTAAGAACATACGAATTATTAATAACAATAAAAATAACGTTTATAAGTGTAATGATAAAATTACATGTTTTTAATAACATATTTTAATTATTCTATCAGCATTAGTAAAAACAAAGTATTGTCTAAATTATTAATTTATGCTTTGTTACGGGGCATAGAGATGATAGCTAGACGCGTTGTACAGGGGTTGCGTTAGCAAGCCTTGATATTTATTAGTTAATGTTGTTTTTTGGGTAATCACAAAAGAGAAACACTGAGAATGATTGAAGTTACTTTATTTATAGAATTTTGAGTAACACTATGAATAGAGTAGACTTTGGTCTTATCACACTAGCTGCTTTTATGAGCTTTAGTAGTAGTCTTGTTGAAGGAAGGGAGTGTATTGACGGTCCTTTTTGTATTAATTGGTAAATAGTGATTAGGTGGCATGCCAATCGCCATGTAGTTGGCGCCTAATTGCGCAGACCGAAGACAATTGATTCCAAGTCATACGATTAGTTAATTTCCCGCGCAGGTTTTTAATTTAGTCAAGACGAAAAAGAGGTCGCCCTGACAATTTGGTTTAAAGGGCGGTTCGCGCCTTAACATGCTTAATATACGAATCAGTGCAATGAATATATTTATATATGTGTTTTTTTTTAATTAAATATAAATATAATATTAAGTAAATAATAATTAAAGTTATAAGTCGAGCAATCTAAATAATATAATAATCTAATATCTAATAAAATAATCAATAAGTATCTATAATTTTATTTTATTTTAATTATATCAATAGATGCTAGTACCTTATTTGTTTATTTTATATCATAAGATTAAATTATTTATTCTACATTTAGTTTTATGATTCCGTTGTTTAAAAAAATATAAAATAAGATTATATATATATTAAATATATTAAATACAAATGTTTTATTTTTGCATTTGTATATAATGTTGAAAGCATGAAATTAACAATATTTAGTTATTTCTTTATTTCCTTCTGATTTTTTGTTAATAATCTTATTATTATATAATTTTGTTAATAATGAGAAGAAAGTCTAAAAACTGAAAAAGATTGATAGAGAGAGAGAGAGAGAGAGTGACTGTGTGAGAGAGGAGAGAGGCTGGGAAAGTACAAGAGAATGAAGAAGGTTTTGCATCAATTAGATTAAAATTTTTTTTATCCGATGCTTCTTCTGTTTATATATTTATTTGGATAATTTATTTGCCACTCAACGCCGAGTCGGACTCGGTCAATCACTCTCTTCTCTCTCTCTCTCTCTCTCTCTCTCTCTCTCTCTCTCTCTCTCTCTTTCTCTCTAATTGTAAAAGTAAGCAAAAAGTTAAGAGAAAAAAAGTTCAGAAATTATAGATTACGCAAAGCGGCTCGGGCGCTTGTTCGTGGCTGTTTCACGTCTATTAGGATCGAAAAGCAGGTAGCCACCGGTGATGCCGCCGCCGTTGTTGCTCCCGTCGGCCCATTGCGGCTCTAACGCTCCCGGAGAAGGTACGAACAGGTGTTCAATTCTGTCCCTCGTCTGTCCAATAGCATTACACACAAACCGCGCGGATTATGAGCGCCAGGAAGAAAAGATCAGGATGAGACCTGTCTGTGTAATCCCGTGTAACTTGCTTCGAGGAGGAGCCAAGCTAACAGTTTTTAATTTTTTATGATTACTTGCTCGTAGAAGAGAATTATTTTAGAGCTTGCTTATTTTAGATCTTTCGTATTGATTATGAAAACCCTATTGCTACGTAACGCGCACACATTAATAGCACAATTATTATAAATAAACAAATACTGCCGTTTTGATTATATAAAGGAACGAAAAAGATTCTTTATTTAAAGCTTATTTATTTATTTACTGCAATATATTATTACATAATATATATTTATTCTACTTGCAAACATTTTATTTATAAATATTTTATCTTTCTTAAGAGCTACGTAAATTTTTTTATTTTTTTAAATATATAGTAAAAATCCCATGTAATATGTAATTAATTTTTTCAATTACTTCGTCCTAATTTTATTAATTATAACATTCGTCATATAATTCATGATCATTTTGAGGCTGCAGGTCCACTTGCATCCACTTGAAGCGTTTCCTTCTATTCTATTAGGATAAAAATGTTACATTCATCGTATTACCATTTCCGAATTTTACCGATAATATTAACGTCTTGCTAAAATTCGGAAGTAATCGTTGTATGATATTTATAAATTAAAACAACTCGCGATGCATATTATGGAGAAATTACATTTAAAAAAAATGAAATTTATGCCATTTGTAGATGTCAGTCTTACTTTGTATAAGCTTCTGCTTTTTATTTTCATTAGAAGCTATTATATTCTGAGTGTAATGTATATAAATTCAATTACTAAAAAGATAAGAAAGCATAATTGTATAATTTTTCAAACATTGTGATTTAATAAAGGACAATGGAAGTTTACATTTGATAAAACGAGTGCCGATAAAAGCATCTTCATTAAAAGATTTTTAATAAGCATTCTAATTTGATGAACAAGAATAAGGCCTCCGATGTATATAATAGCTTTAATCGCTGAAATGTGAGTAATTAACAACCGCTTAATAGAAGAGTGATAAAAAATGCGAAGACATTAAAGCTGAAAGGGAGAGAGAGAAAGAGAGAGTGAAGCATGTTGAATTGGAAAAGATGTCGCGAGGGGGCATCAAACTCATATGGTCCCAAATCCCCAGGGGGTCTGTGCTCTTACACATCTTAGACATGTTTATAACACTCATTTTCAGTTCCATTCTCCTCAAGAGTCGAGCCTCTTCCCGGCTCGATTCTTCCTTCCTTTCTTCTTTCCGAGCCTTCTCCTTCGTCTAATGTCCGAGCTGCACTTGCTGTATATACTTGACTATTTGACAGCTACTAAAATAAGAATTCGAATTACATATTATAAGAAATAATGCCCTACCTTCTTAGCATGCAAATGCAGTCGGCTCGACACTAAGATCCGAGGCGACGTTGTTCACCTTGGCAGCAAATATGAATTGAAAAAATCTTTTACCTTTTCACCTTCGAAAAATCGTAAAAGTCGACCGCGCTGTATCTTTATTCGATGCACGCGAATGAATGAAACATATACATATTACGGATTTTTACATCGCTTTCTTCATCGTATGATTCTGTATATTTTATGAGCATTTTTTCAAATGATTTTTCTTTCTTTCGTTTTTTTTCTCAACCGTCAGATTCCGTATGCGTCAATTAAAAATTTATAGTTATTCAATTAGAATTAAAATTTGCTAAGCTGCTTATATATTTGTCCTTTCCGGATAAATATACTACACGTGCATATAAGCAAAAAAAAAAACAAAAAGAAAAAAGAAAAAGAAGAAGCATACAATTATCAATTTCTTGAACAAATAGCTCGAGAACGTTGAATTTTAAAGTAAATTATATTTTTCAATTAAATATAAATTAATAATAGTCTTCTGATAATCTTCGAATGTTAAATAAGAGCAATCATTAGCATATACGTGTCTAAGAAATGACTTTCTTTTCCTTTCCTATATTCGCGTACACTTCACTTGAGCGATGCGTAAATATTTGGTGGGCGTCAGGGGGAGGGACAATTGACGCGCGCTTACATGGATGTGTGCTTACATATGCTCGTCATTCCTGAAATGCTCGTGGTTCTTTAGAATCGTAATATCACCCTTATCCGGCAAACCTGTAATTACCATATTTAGCTACATAATAATACATGCATTATGAATGGAGTAGCCAAGCATGACTATGTGGTGGTGAATCTAAATAAATATACACTTGCAACGAAATTATTAGAATAAAAAAAAAATATAATTAATACTTTTATAAAAGATAATTTAATATATTTATTATAATATAATATTTTATAGATAACATGAAAGTACAAATAATACAGAGATATATATTTTCTAGATATACATTTATTTATAAAAATACTTATAAGTTGTTAATCGCTGCGTTACGTAATAGGAATTCAATTTTGAAATAGATATTTTGTTAGAATTAAATTTTTACATTTAGAATTTGTATCACGTTTAATAAACAAAATCTGTGATGATTAAATAATGCACATTATTTAACAATTTGTATTACTTACTTTTTACATAAATAAATAAATTAAACATGTACGCGTTCTGTATGTATTATAAAAAAAAAGTGAAAGGTAATTTTTGATATTGATAACTTTATTAATCAGAATAATTAATTAAAATTTAATTTATTACAGTAATAAATATTAATATAAATATCAATAGAGCCTAACCACCAATTGTCAGATATTATTATAGTTATAAGAAGCAAGCGAATGCATTAATTGTTGGTAATCATAAGCTATCGGTCTCGTAATATAAATGTATGTACACAATAAAATTTTTTTCTATTAATACGTCCATGCATAATTACGTCTCTAAATAAATAAAAACTAATGTTCCAAGTAAATATGAGAATTTAAATCTTCGGAGAGGTTATTGGGGCAATGCAAAAAAACAGATTTAACTTTAAAATATTTAGAAATATTTGAAAATATTAGAAATAAAAAATGGTGCTATAAAACAGATTTTCGTGTACGTTATTTACCATGAGTAGTATTATTAAATAATCTTGTAAATAATGAATATAAGCTATGTGAGAAGATTATAAAATAAAAGCAAAATTTTCGTATGTTCTTGTAAAGGCATTTTTTTTTTTTTTTTTTTTATTGGATTGAATTTGTGAAATGAAGGAGAAGCGGCGGGCGATATCAATCATTTGTGAAAGAAAGGTCAAATGTAAAGTTTGAGAGATTAATGGCCTCAATTACTTTTAAAAATATACAACATTTACGAAGCCTGCGAAGCGTAGGATAAAGTTAGCAATAGTGCGAGGATAGCTAGAGCTAATCTAATGGATGGAGCCGGAGAATAAATAAAATCGAATGAAATGGGAGTAAAGACAGTGAGAATTGGCACCTGTACGTCTCGGTGAAAGACCGCACGAATTCTTTTACTCTTTTTTCACCTTTTTTCCTTTCTTCGTCATTCACGTCAGAGCAGCATGCCTCGCGCTATCCTCAAACGAATATTTGAACGTTACGTAACGCATTAAGATTCCCAAAGATTACGGGATGTGCAACAAATATCACTTTTTATTATTCATTATCTATCTTATCGTCGACGACTTATCTCAAATACATTCGCAGACTTTTTGCGTGCTTACTTATATGATTCGCATAAATACACGCGAACTCGGCAGAAGCATAAACGTGCGCGCGCACTCACTCACGCACTCGCGCACGACGTCGTCGAGTCGTGAATTTAACAGTTCTATGCTCGTATACGTATATGCGCGTATGCGACTCTTGGATGGAACCAGACGTATACTCGAGCCCGATAATAACCATACAACGGACCGAACTGTTCTTTCATAAGAGACTGGCTATAGGTGGCTCGAGTGCCCGAGCACTCGTGTGCGTGCGAACCCGAGTGTGCGTACGAGCATTACCGTCACATCGGCGCGACTCACACGCAGGCTTACCTGCGCTCTCGTACGAGAAACCTTCGGAGTTTCAATGCAAGTATACTGCCTGACTCCCCCCTTACCGACCTCCAGCCACCAGCCCCTTCGCGCCCCTCCGCCATCCCCAAACCGCCGAACAGATTTTTGTTCCTCTCGGGTGGATATGTGCAACCATAAAGCGACTTCGAAGAAGTGCTTGCGCATCCCGAAAGGTACTTAATATGAAAGATAAAAGTTCCGTGATACTTTTTGTCTTTCTCTTTCTCTCAACGTTGACCATTCTTTTTCTCGAGTCTCGAGAATATATTGTATATATACGTATGTATAAAAGAGACCTGGAATTTTTTATACGGGTCGTGGTAGTAAAGTTCGCCGTGGGAAGTTGCGAAGTTATTTTTCGAAGTTCATTGTCGACTCACTATCTTTCACTTTATACTTTCTTTTTATACTTATCTATCTTTGTATTTAACTGATGCAGATCCATATTTTATCTAGTTATCCTCTCATCTCAATCATTTACTAGTCGACCATGCTCTATCTATTAGAGTTTACTCTTTTTAGCTGAAACGTATACGTACGTACGTAAATGCATACATTAATGCGTGCGTACGTGCGTGCGTGCGTGTGTGCGTGCGCGCCTGCGTTTGAGCGTGTATACTAATTTGTGTATACTTATGCGACTTATTTATTTAAAATTAAAAGTTCGTTTGTATACATGCACTAAAATGTTGATAAATTTTAACTTAAAGTTAAAATTTCTATAAACATATAAAATGTATTAAATTGTTTTTAAATACTTAGTGCATAAAGTAAATATGCTTATACATGTTGCCATTTAATTATTAAAAATATTATATTTATAATATACAGATCGTACATGTACATTCAATGAAAAGCGAGTTATGAATTTTAATGTTCTGAAACATTGTTAACAATTTCTCTTATATAATAAACATTTAAATTCATCGGTCGAGCGTGTTAAATATCTTACGACTTGTCGCATATATAATAACGAAATACTTATAAAACATTACATTAAAACCGTTTTATTATATTAGTATATTGGTAATTAAATTTATTAGTAGTATAATAGTGTAAATGTAAATGAATGTTATAAAAAACGTCATTAGGTACGTGAAATAAAATATGGATGAAAAGTTTGACGTAGTTATATTACGGATGTGTTTACAATATGTTAATTATATTATATGTAAATAAATAGCTGAAAACTTTCTAGGTCCGTTGAGTATAACGAATGAGCCGTTCAAATGAAATTATAATACAGGCGATTGAAATGAGTTGAAAAGCGCTCGTCGAAAGGCTGAAATAAAGCTTGAAGCGGTTAAGTTGGGCGATCGGAAGTTATTTTGGTGACTCGGTGGTCTGCCGCGTAGCCAACGGAGGAGGAGATTAGTCGAGCCCGATAAATCGGCAAAGTAGAGACGCGAGACAGAAGAGGTTACCACGAGGGCGCATGCGCGCTCGTCTCCCTCCTTCTCCCATCGGCCGCCTCCGTCCTTCACCCGCCGCCGCCGTCCCTCATACCGCCGGCCCTTCGCCGCGAGAACGCGCAACTCGAAAGAAGATGGATTTCGATGGCTAGTCTCTCAAGAGTCAGTAGTGGCGCGGTCGAGATAAGCGCTTCCCGGAAGCTTTTCGTTTGATACGTATCTTCCCGAAGGGTCCCATTCCTGATTTCCTTCTTCTTCTATTTCTTTGCGTTTCATTTCAGAAGAACATTGCCACTTTCCCCTTCACTTTTATTACTTCTTTTCTCTTCTTCTTTATTATTATTATTATATTTTGTTTTGTTTTTATTTATCGACCGATGAATTTTTAATGCATTTATAAACTGTTTGGATCCGTTGATATTTATATATAATTACATCGAAGTTCGAGTCTATCATGCTGCTCTCGGAATTACATATTATACCTACAGAATTATGGATTTTAAATTAATTGTTACAATTAAAGTTAAAGTTATTTATTCAACTAACGATTTTAATTCATTTTTAAGCTTTCATTAAAAAAATATTGACCAACACATTATTGCTCTTTAATAGTTAAATTAAAAGCTCAGTTACTACACGTATACGATAAGAAAGAATTTTATTTATTTTCAATACAGAAATTAGTTTATTATTCTAAAGTCCTTGTAGTTTTTGTCATTTATTGAATAGTTAAAAAAAATTTGAATGTCTTAAAGTGGCTGAAAAAGGTACGTAAACAGCAAATCGTCAATGCGCATATGCTTAAGTGATGTCAGAAAAAAGGAAAATCGACCCTGCTCTATCTAAAGGCATATTCATTCGATCTTGTGAAAACATGCGATTAACTCGTGGAGAAATGCTGCGAACAACAGACGTCACTATTGAAAATATTTTTTTAGGTACAATAATATTCTGCGCCTATGCAAACAATAAATTTTGAACTTAAACTATTCGAATTGCAAAACTGTCTAATCATTTGATCTCTTAATCTTCGGATCGATTGACCACGCTTGGAAAATCAATAGGTATTGGCTTAAATATGCTGACACATATGCAGTCGAGGCTATATATATTAATACATATGAACTGTTTAAAAAACACAGAGTCTATAATAACACGTATCTATCATTCGAATGCGAGAAATATGATCTGTATGTGTATATATATATATATATATATATATAAAGGTTAATCTATACCAAATTAATAATTACATTGGATGTTTACATAAATTCTTACAATCAGATCGATATATCAAATTAATGTTAAGTCAATCATTTCTTTATATCCATGCTTATTGAATCACTCATGTTTTATCATGTCACCTATTAATTTATTATCGTATTATAAACTTAATTAAGCTTTGAGAGCCATAATTATATTTAAATACTTCATTTGAAGTTGAATATATTTTATTACTATAAAGACTACGTGTTGCATATATATTGCATATATATTGCATATTCTTTTATTATTTTGTTGATAAAAAATAAAAAAAAATTAATTACTTTATTATTGCATACAATGTTATGCAAATATTTTAATAAAATATTTTAATGCCATACATGTAATAATATAAATAATAATTATATTTTCGATATTGGTCATTAACAAAAAAAAAAGTTTAACAAATAACTAAAATAAATATATTTCTTCTTGTAGAAAATATTTGGAAACATTATTTACATATAATTAAATAATATGTTTACTATTTAAGAATAGATTTTTATGGTAAATTTTTACTATAAATTTACATTTATAAATATTCATATAATATGCAAATAATTACCAATTTTCTGGTTAATTGGTAATAAAACATTCCAGAATTCCCAAACATCAAAATAAATAGATATGTTCCTTATATGAGCATTTGTTGATATGAATAATGAAGTAAGTTATTAAAGTAAAACAGTAAAATAAGATTTTATATAAACACAAGTTTGTACGTGTATTTAGATAAAACACAAGCACAGTTTATATATGATTAATTAAGTATGAAATAAAATTCACTTCAGTACTAGTTCTCACAGTAGCGAGAATTGTGGAAATATAGAAAACACGTCAGGGATGATTTATTTACCACATTCGCACATATAAATGAAGATATATCACTCCTGAGAAAAGACTCGTAAATTATTGCCATCCGAATCTTTGTTGCATTTCTCTCTCTCTTGCATTTCGCTACACTTTATAATTCATATTAAATGTAAAAAAGAAAAAATCATTTAATATCTCTTTGCGTAAAAACGAATATATACACGTATATATAAAAGATTACAAGAAATATATTTTAATGAATGGGTGAAAAATATTTAAATTATATTCATTGATTTGTAGAATAAAACTTCTTAATTTTATACACTTCTTTATAATAATAGAACGAAAAAAAAAACATACATTTAAGTACGATTTGAAATAATAAAGAGTCAGGATTAAACTCTTCCCAAGTTCATGATTGATAAAAACAGATAGTGCATTTTTATATTTGCATGATTGAAATAAAATTTTTATCTAGATGCCTATTACATAATAAATATGATTTAGATATTCGTTACGAAATAATGATAACTAAATTTTTGTAAAGTTAAGTTAAAAGTTATGATAATAATGATCAATAATCGAAGGCTAAATGTCGGAAATAAAGGCGATGGATAGGTAAAGGCAGGTATCGTAAAGATTTAAAGTTTAAATTAGAGCTTTATTCGTGAAAGAATTCGTGGTTATAGTATGATTTTAGGGTAATAAAATAAAAGTGATGGTTGGTGGAAAAGGGATGGGCTAGGATGGGTAAATGGGGTGGGGGGGGCTCATAGAAGATACATAGCTGGAAAAAAGAAAGATGTTGGGAATGGTGGGTAGGTAAAAAAGGAATGATATCCCGCTGGGAGTAGAGTGAGAACGCCAGGTCAGACTGCGGAACTGTCGACAGGCGTAAGCCACCCGTGCGAAAAAAAAGAAATAAAAAGAGGGGGAAAAACAAGTAAACGATGCAGTTCGTACTCGTTTTGCCTTCTTTACGAGATATCGGCACTCGTTCGATGGATTCGCTCATAATTATAAGGAGATAGATATTTCTGATTATGCTTTCTCTCTCTCTCTCATTCTCTCTCTCTCTCTCTCTCTCTGTCGTTCTCGGGACGGCGATAAGACTGATAAGCCCAATGAAAGAATACGTCTATTCTCGCCTTAAACTTAACTTAGAGTATTCTCTCTCTCTCTCTCTCTCTCTCTCTCTCTCTCTCTCGTTGATAATAGTATGAGTGATTACTGGTAGCCGTATCTTAATGCGTTTTTATGATATAAATTATGCGAAGCCGCCTCGCTGACTTCCCGTACTGTAAGCGACAAATGTTCAAGTAGACGGTCATATTGCTCAATGCATTTGTCAAGCTTCGAGAAAATGTTTTATCTCCTGTGTGTATGTGAGATTTTAATTTTTAAAGACGTATTCTTAAAATCAAGCTACGGCTACGTTTATTCACTCATCCTAGTTTCTTCTTCCTGTTTTTTTTTCTTCATCCACGAATCAGCTTCAAATATATATTCAAAGATAACAGAACTTGTAATACATACTTTCCTTCTTAATACTCATCATTTTAATTTTCCATTATATTAAAAGCGAAATTTAACATTTAAAAGACTTGAATTGATTTTCTAGTAGATAGAAAATCACCACTGGCCCTATAAAGTCTCAAAACATTTTTATGTGTAATTAATACATTATTATCCGAAGCAGTTAAAATATTATTTATGCATTTGCAGATTTTCGAATCGGCGTCGTGCTTTTCGAAAATGTTAAAATCACGCTAAGTAACGTAACATTTTCAATGAACTTCACTTACTAGAGCAAGAAAGATTATTTTAAATATAAGAACAAGTGGTTTAAAAAGTATATTAGAGAGCCGCAAACGGTCTCGACAAAAGCAACGGAAGATGATATCAATGATCTATCCTACTCAAACGCATTTTCTTCTTTATTCCCTTCATCTCTGTCTAGCAATTCTTTCGCCATTGCAAGCACGGCTATCTGATTGATTTATGGACTGTTAAGCGTTCGCGATGCCGATATTTATACCTGCTTCTAATATTTCTAACTGCAAATAACTAAAGAGAACTAAACTTACTCTCGTTTCATCTCTCCCTCTCCCCGATACCTCACCACCTCGCCCATTTATTCGTTCCCTGTCTTTTTTTCACCTTCCTCTCTTTACGTTTCACGCTCCTCCTCTCTCGAATACTTTGTGCTTTTTGGCAGTGTACGTATACGTGGAGGGTATCGAAGAATATACCCAGCGGTTGTTCGAACATTGTACAGAAGCATATAGACGCGGGCTTTTTCATTAGCGCATATTCTTCTAAGTCCCGATGCACGCACAGAAATAGTTTTAATGCCTACGAGATACATTCCATTTACATTTAAAGCTGCTTTATTATTGATCAATTGCTCTTCGAAGGGAACATAAATTTTTAATTGTTAGTAAAACTACATTATTTTAGAGAAATATAAACAATATAATTTTTTAATCTAAGCATTTATTTTATTTATAATTTTCGATTCTATACTTTGCTTTATAACTCTTTCTTAATAGATAAATTAATTATCATTTTTCTTTTAAATTTGTTATTATAATCTTAAAAAAAGAATCTTATCAAATCAATATAAATTAACGAATTTGTCTTATTTATATTGCGAACTGGTATTAAAAATACCTTTATTGAATAGGGTTGATGGCGTTTTAAATATATTTAATTTAAATAAGTTTAAATGTTTATAAAATACGTATATTAAGATATAAGTAGAGCGAGTCTTGCAGAATTTAAATGTCAGAACAATGGAATTTCATGAAAAAGGAAAAAATAAATGAATAAAGAAAACAAGAAACTTGAGACTACAGGCGCGTGTCATAATGATAAGGGCTAAGAGACGAGATAATTCGTGCATACAACAGATACTTGAAGAGATCGTAGGTAGTCTCGACGAGACAGATGAAGGCGGTAAGATAGTAGAATGAGAGAAGTAGAATGAGAAGGGAACGGAGGAGACTGAGAAGATCGTTCCAAAAGAGAAGCTTCTGGTCAGTTTTTTAACGGACGTGGGTTATTATTAATGAATTACCGACTCGAGACTTGCATGTGCTAGTGGTTGACCTTTCCAGCCTTTTTCTATCACAGATTTTATGTTCGGGAGTTGAAAAACAGCCAACGTCACCGCTGTCGTTGACGTCCTTATTGTCTCTTAATCTATATACGCGCTTTTCAAAGCATGTATGTTACATACCTTACGTTCTCGGTTCCTGGAAGCCTTTTTCAAAACTGTCGATCGACCAAAAGAGAATTATTTAATCGACAAGAAGGAGAAAGAAGAAAATGAACAAGATGACTTGTGAAGATTTGTAAATCATTGAATTGTATAATTTGGCCTTTCATCGGTCATTTATTAATGGCAATGCAAACTGTCAACAACTTTGCGTGAATTGAATTTTTAAATAACGAACCTCTTATTGTACTTGCAAATGTAATTATAATTTACTATTTATGGACCAATAAAATATAAACTGTCAATAGAACTTCATTGCCGCAAACTTAAATTAAACCATATTTTACATTTTCATACAGTCTATATTCATAATTAAAATTACATTATGTTTAATTAACTATAAATATAATTTAATTAATTAATTTATATTTCAATTTTATTCTACAGGAAACATTTTAATATTATATTGTGTCTGTTAACGGAAATAATTTTTCTAAGCTATTTTTTACACTTTCTTCTTTAATAACACAGTATCTTCTCTCTCTCTCTCTCTCTCTCTCTCTCTCTCTCCCTCCCTCTCTCTCTATCTCTATCTCTATCTCTATTTCTTTTTTTCTCTTTCTGATTTTAATTATTTAACTTTCTTTTG
This sequence comes from Ceratosolen fusciceps, assembly GCA_018883505.1. Lineage (NCBI taxonomy): Eukaryota > Metazoa > Arthropoda > Insecta > Hymenoptera > Agaonidae > Ceratosolen > Ceratosolen fusciceps. The sequence continues at coordinate 866,322 of RCIC01000041.1, forward strand.
CCCTTATCAAGACTATATATATATATATATATATACATATTTACAGTATGAATATAAATACGGTATAATCTAGTAATGAATTACAAGTACATAACAATAATTTTTACATTCCATCGAATGAATTATAAAATTGTATACTAAGTCACGAATTATATTGATTATATTAAATATTCTCTTATTTCACTATAACGTTGAATCTACAGAAATTTTCTTTCATAAGTATAAAATTCATGTTGCAATATACTAGAAATGAAAAATGTGTAAAGTATTGTTAATAGTATACTTAGCTCCATGAAATAATAAAGATATACGTTAAATCTTTACGTTGTCACATTTACATATTACTTAGCGAGTTGAAATATTAATTTCAATATATTTAACTAACACTTTGAATAATTAATTCCTTAGTCAAATAATTATTACGGATGTCAAATTGAATATTTATAAATAATTCAGATTATTTCTGAGTCTCTTGTAGTTGCATTCATTTAGTAAATATAATGAGCGATGAAAGGCCAGTCAGAAATTCGACGTTTATTTATTAAAAATTATTAGGCGCGTGGCACTCGCTCTTCATACGTCGGATCGTGATTGATGAAATAATTTTAGTCATTTCAGCGGACCTTTTGACCAGCCTCCGCAAACCGTAACATGATCCTGAAGAGTGGTTAGAGTCTATAAGCAGATTACGTAAGAGGATTAATGTAATACTGTTTTTTTACTTTCCTTCCGAGGAATGAAAAAAGGCAGATCGAGACAAAGGGCATCAATTTCGGTGTTGCGTATTATAAGTGCATATAATGAAAAATGTAGGAAAACAAAAATAGCCATTCTCCTCAATTGACGAAAGTTCACTCTTGTAATCCAGCCAAGAAGATCCTTTGCCTTGTTAATCATTTTAATTGAGTTAATAAAAAAAAATTAGTTAATTACATCCTACACTGAGAAACTAAGTGTACAAATAAATCATTTTAGTAAATAAATAATTTTGTGTTCGTATACTATATTAATTAATTAATTAATGTTTGCTAAAAGGGATTAATAAAACTTTACATTATATGGTTTATTATAGTCTTATATTATAATAAATAAAATTTTAACATAGTACAACAGATGTAAAAAAAGTTGTACATCAGCATAAACAAATTATAAATATTTAACGATAAATAGAATCTGTTTAATAGCATGATTAAAATTTAACTATTCGAAATTTAGTTAAAAAATATATATTGTGTAATAATAATAATGTAAAAATGGTTTAATTACATACATAGAAAACCTATATAAATTTTCATTTTGGTTTATAAACTTTATAGAATTGTTATAAAAATAGAAAGGGGGGGGGCATGAAAAAACGAACGACTGTAAGTTTTTTCAAATTATAAAGATAAAAAATTGCTAAAAGAGCGATAACATTCATTAGGAAAATTATTATAAAATTACATGACTTTTTAAAATCGCTTTAAATAAATATCTTATAGCTTAATCATTTTTATTATATTTTATTGATAATTTTTATGAGCACAGGATTATTTACGCTTATAGCAGAATTGACGGTTTATTAAAGAAATCTGTAGCTCTGATAACGCTAAAATAATCCTATGCAAATTAAACAAAAATGATAAAATTGTGATTATTATTTTCTAATAATCTTATATAATAAGAGATAAAAAAAATCAATAAATGTTAATGTTAGCCTTGCATTTTAGTAATTAAAAGCGTTTAAATAAAAGCGTTGAAAATTATGAATTATTTAAAAATATTAATTTTGATATTAACGATTAGTTAGAAAGTTTAAACGTAAAAATATTATTCAATTTATATAATAAAATATATTATTTATATAACATAGACCTCTTTTAGTTATTTGAATGGATTGAATCTTAAGATACAGTGAAATTTAAAGCACCTCATGTCTGTCATAATTTTATCTCTTCTTAAATATTTCCAATGCATATTTACATCTCACATTTTAATGTCTTTATATTATATCTACACAAATATGTGTATATATGCCTTATACCTTACTTCGAGTCTATTATTTATTTTTACTATCCGTCTATTTTTACGCTTGTTGGATTTAGCATAGCCTCTTTAGATAAAGGGCACGTGGCACGTCACGTGTCAATAAAAGAATATCCGTCAGCCGGTCGCCATTCTTTCTTTTCTATCCAGTCTCATTTGTTACGAAGCAACAAAAGAAAAATGGAAATGGGAGAAAGAGTAAGATTGACTGAGAGAACGTATATGCCCAGTCAACGAGTGAGAAAAGGAAAGAGTGGGAGAGAGATAGAGATAGAGGTAGAGAGACAGAATCAAAGTATTCGACTATTTAGATTTAAAATAGAGAAAGAGCATCGAATTACGTGTACACGTACGAATACTAAGGTTATAATTCGTTTACGTAGTAAATGATATTTTTCCATTCGAAAGATTTTTCCATTCTCTTAAAACCGATAATATTATCATTTGTCATGAACATATTGGTCATAAGCTATATGTACATACGCTCTTAAATGCGAATACTTTGCTATATATTTTTCTTTATCATTTTTTATATTCAACTCGGTGCTCTTACTATTATAAATACTTAGAGGTATGAATATATACTTCAGTTTTGTGAAGCAGTTCTCAAAATTCGACTTGATCGTTCAATAATAACTTATGGAATGTGTCAGCACGCAAGTTTAATAAACATTTGAAAAATTATTATAAATACATTTGAAATTAAATGCTTATGCGAATATATAATATAAAACTTTACAAGAACATTCAAATATATTAGTAATTTTAGATTTACTAATTTATACATTTGAATAGATAAACCACAATCGGTATACTGACTTTATGTTGTTATAAATGAAGAAATATTTTTTGTTTTAGTACGTAGTTACTAATATGTGCCGCTTCTTATGATCAATCTTCCATCATCATAAATATCATTTTATTTATCATAAAAAAATTTTTTTAACATTAAAATATGTTTAAAAAGTTTTATTTAAGATGTTTGTGTATTAAAGTAATTTAGGCGACGAATAGTTTAATAGAAGCATTTAACTATATTAATAATAAAATATATCAAAATAAATAATGGACAATGTTAGTAAACACATGTATCAAAATGTTATAAATTATTTTTAAGACACTGATATCGTAATAATAGATTTCTAAGTTTTATAGAATATAATATTAAAAAATTATTAAAAGTTTATAATTTGTATGTTAATGTAGAATTGAAGCTCATGAAAATTGCTTAAAATAGATAATTTTATAATTATCTGATTATGGATAGTCGTTTAAAACACATTTGTTTAAAATAAGAAATAAATAATAATAATAATAATAATAATAACAACAAATTATATACTTAGGTATATACCAAGAATAAATTTCATGATATATAGAGGTTTTATAATTTCAATCATAAATACAAAACGTTATTTTTAATATGAATTCATGCAGCCATATACTACTGACAGTATCAAACAAAAAGATATAAAAAATATAATATCATGCATAAATTTTTCATTTTCTATTAGCATAAGCATCGAACTATTGACTTTGGTTGAATTCCAGTTTGAAACGATCGGTCGGCTTTCCTTTAGACTCAAGTTGAAAGCATAATGCTCTCACTATATAAGTTTATTGCTAACATAAGCATAATACTACGACTGAATAATGCTCATAGTCGCATGAGCACGCGCATATGAACAAAATAAAATACTTGTATACTTACGTACGAAATATATGTAAATGCGTTTATATATATATATATATATATATATATATATATATAAGTATAGACTTGTAACTAAAGTTGCTTAAGCAGAGACCACAATTGCTGAGATACAATTAACACTGAGTTGAAAATAGCTTACTTACAGTTTCTAGCATTTTTTCTTTTTTGGTATAATATAATTTCAAGTTAATTTATTGTTTAATAAAAGCATATACAAGCTTTAAATAAGATTTTAATTTTGAATTTATATGTTTTATTAATACAATTTTATTTAATGAATAATAATTTATATTTATAACATAGAAATCGCAATTGTAAAAATGAGGTCTCATTTTTATTACGGTTTTAATTAGTTAATATTTAGTATTTGCATATTGCAAATTATTAATTAATACGAACTTTAATTCTTTTAATTAAATTGTATTACAATAACATAAAGCTATAATACAGTAAATATATAAACTTCAAATATCGTTTAAATAAAAGATCTCTTTTTTATTCTTTTTTTTTAATGATTCATCTAATTTAGTATATTTTCCTTTTTAAAAATGATATAATAAAACATTAAATATAAATTCATTTGAATAAATGTCTTATACAAATTTTGAAAATTTAAACATTTTTTACAAAAATGAAAATTTATGAATTAAATGGTTTTTTCCGGTTAAATTTTTGTAGCGGTTTTAAATAGCAGTGTTTTTAACTTTATATCAAAATTATCTGTTATTATTTTTATAAATAATAATAAAGAAAAACAATGAGTCCAGATAAATATGTAAATTAAGAAATGTTTATGTGTTTATTAAACGCACAATTAACGTTTGGTCAATTGCTAAAATGAAATTTTTTTAAATCTATAAAAAATGTAATGTAAATATTGCTGTTCTTTATAATTTTGCTTTAAAAATATATATATTTCACGTTCGAGGATATTATTACTAATAATTTGATTACATTGCAGTGAAGGCAATTAAAATATTTATGTCCGAATCTCCCCCCTTCCTTTTCCCCGTTACCATTTCTATTTACTTCTCGTTCCGTTTCTTATTCTCGCTTACTCTTCCGTTTTAATTTTTTTCATTTACTTTATATATCTACTTGCGGCAATAAGATTTTTCTCGTAGTTAATAGCACCTTACATTAACGCTGAAGGGCTTATAGAATCCTGTAAACAAGGATATTTATTTAAAAGAGGTGAGAGGTAAGGGCAGCGTTGGATGAGAGAAAATCGAGATTACCAGTGAGCGTGTGGCGGCCCTTTTAATAGTAAATGCATATTCATAATGAAGCTCAACAGGTTCAGTCTCTTTTCATTTACTATTGCCTAGTTATACTCTTAGTTGTATGGTGATCCTAAGGATATTTTACAATAAAAAGAGAAAACGAGTTTTGCCATAAATACAGATTTACTGTAATGCATCGCAGTCTAGAATCAGCGATATTTGCGATCTATACTCTTCTTGGAAAAAATTGAACTTGTTCATACGACCTTTCTAACGTAAAAACTCAGATGTTTATAGATTATATATCAAATAAAAATTATAAATGAGCATAATTCACGTGTATATATATATATATATATATATATATATATATATATATACACGTACACTTAATTTAGCTTCGGTAATCAACTAAATCGACTACTAAAAACTTTTCAACGAATCTTATTATTATAGGATGAAATTTCATTTTCTGTATTTTTCTTCCCCTTAAGAAGTAGGTAGTAATAAAAAGAATTGATTTAGCGACACACTCAATCATCATTAATTTTATTAAAAATAGTTTATTATTCTATTATAAATTATTATATATTTTTATTCAAACTACATATTAATACATAATTATAAGTAATTATGCAATCTATTATTTAACTATTTTACAACGTTCTTTAGAAATAAAAAAAATTGTACACTGCTTGCGATTTTTCAATTTTATTAAATTATAAGTATAGTGCCTTCTTTTACATAATTAAATGACTGATAATTAAATCGAATATCGACTAAGTTTCGGTTTCTTTATTACTGTGTTACTAAAATAATGTTCGCTATGAAATTATAAGTAAAAAAAAATATTCATTTTTAGTATAAAATTGTAACGATAATAAATTCGAAGCTTAAAGCTAATATTCATATAAATGTATGTTATAAAATAACTAATAAAAATAATTTATATCTAAAATATTTATTATTAAACAAAATAATTATGTTGATAAATTATAACTTTGATAATAAAAATATCTGTATACTACATTTTTAATAAAATAGATTAGATTTTTACATATTATACATTATGATATTTTAAGTAATATTTAAATATTATTATATTTTTATACTATTATTTGAACTATAAAACCGTTAAAAAATATTAAGTATTAAATTACTTGCTAAAACGAAACGTATTTGAAGACTGAAAACAGAAAATGAATAGTGATTACTATACATATATAAAAGAAGCGAATTAAATATATATATAACTATATTAATTATTAATTATTATTAATTATTAATTAAGTTGAAAAATAAAAATTTAGACAGACTAAATAAGTTAATAGATTATCTTTTAAATTTATATTATTTTAAATTTTCAGCCACAACGAATTCCTAGATCAGACAAAACTCAAGAAACGAACTTTCCTAAATACCCATTTATCCTTCTTTAAATAGTAGTTATTGCATGTACTCGTGGGTATTTGTAATAGGGAGTGGATAATGCAAGAAACTGGATTACTAGAAGGATTATGCTTTCGAGTTTTCTTTTGTGAATACTTACCCCTAAGGATTTGTCCGTAAAATGTGTTTAATTCGTCAATGCTACAATGTTTTAAAAATCGATTTTAAAATATGTCGTTTTTACTTGTTTCGCCGTCACATTGATGTTTTTTTTTAAAATATAGAAAATTTTATTATTATAAAAAGAAGTTCTGCTTGTGGTTAATTCAATGCTACTGAACACTTTAATAATGCCAATATCCGCATGTAATTATTTTTTTCAGGTTTTTCTTAGTCTGTAGCAATTACGATTATCACTGGACCTCGTCTGAAGATAAATAAAAAAATAAAGAAATAAACAGATAAATAGATTATGACTGAGCGATTTGTGAATGTAAAATAATAAATTATAAAGAGCAAATTAAAATTGAAGTGCATTTAATTTTAGAAAATCAGAATAAAAATGTCAACATAATATTTATATAGTTTTAGAATAAGAAATTGTACATTTGTCATTATTAGTAAACCAATTTATTTGCTTAATTGTATACATAATTAATAAATGCATAGAGCTCGATCGATGATTGAGTGAGTGTTTGAAATTAATAAGTTTTAAGGGACGAAAAGATTTTCAAAGCATAAAAACGATTGTGACATGGCAGATAATTTGAATAGTTAATTAATTAATTTGAAAAGTTAATGTTACACGTACTACTCAAAATATTTTTGTTATTAATTTAGACTGTAATTCTCACTAAACGTTCGAACGATTAAGTTATTATGTTATTTAAAAAGTAGCCACGATAGTTGTACATATGCTCGAGTCTGTTTAAAGGTGGATAAAGCTATTCATGTAAGTTCTAGTGGTCTAGAACGGGAGAAGCGTTTGTAATAATAGACTTCTCATGGAGAAGAATTGAGAAAGGCTGTCGTTGGTCGGAAACCTCCTCAATTGAGAAAAAATTAGGAAGGCGTTTAGAGACGGAGAGCCACACACTCATTGTGATTATGTTTAGCTAGAGCAGCAGGACAGTCCAGGTCACCAGACAGGACACCGTTCGTCTGTCATTGTAGTGACCAGCAGCTTGTGCCCAGAATACTGGACCCGGACGAATCTCCCGACAATAAACCATTTGCTTTCTTAGTCTCTCGCGAGCCACTTTCAAAAGCTGACAGAAACGAGAAGGGTTTTTTTTTTTACGAGTTTTCACCTACTTTTTTCTACTCATAATCATCTACTCATATTTCTTCAATTTATCACATTATTAAACCCATTACTTTGATTTATCATATATTAATTCTATAACTTTTCTTCTTCTATAAAAATACACTTGAGTGGAATTGTGTTGCGCAGAACACGTTTGAAAACTAAATATATATATCAACGTAAGGTATAAATTATAAATAAGCTTAGATATTCATTTAGAAAATTCAGATATAAGATATTTAATAACAATAAGAGACTTATAAATAGATTTAAATAAATATTTAAATAAATAAATAAATCTTCCGAAATCGTAGACTCACTGAAGAATTCATGCGTAAGGGTCTAATCTTTTAGGATGAAGCAGAAGACAAGGAAGAAGTGGATAAAGAGGAAGAAAGAAGCGAAAGAATAAAAATGAAAGATTATTGTTAGAAAATCGAACTTTTCACGTACACGCGGGGGAACAAGACCCATCACTTACACACGGGCAAGCAAGTACTGGACCTCACCCCCCCAACCCCAACCCCTCGCCAATGGACCATCGCGTCAACGGGATGAAGGAGGGAGGAGGCAAGAAAGGAAAGATAGAGGCAGAAGGAGAGACAAACAAAAGTGAAAAATAGCTACCTGTCGGCGGGAGCAACAAATTTTGTGATGTAGAGAGAGAGCGCGCGAACCAAACAAAGCATCATTGAAGGTATTATTCATTCAACCACGAGGAGACAGCAATGATTGTGTACCGCTCTCAAGATGAATTGCGGTATTAGCGGGGTACGCGCGAGTCAAGCTGCGGCGGTCCCGCAAATGAGATGAATATAAAAGGCGTCTAGCCGAAGAGCGGGAGGCTGAGCCACTCTTCTCGAGGACGCGGACGATCTCCTTGGAATATCGGCAGGCACTCATGCGGACAGGCGACATCCGGCCACGCTTTCTGCGGTTTAAAGCCTTTTTCTGTCTCTCCTCGTCTTCCCCCCTCGCTCTCTCTCTGTCTCCCTCTCGCTCTCTATCACACCACACACACGCTCTCTCTCTCTCTCCCTCTCACTCTCTATCACACCACATATACGCTCTCTCTCTCTCTCTTTCTCTCCCTCTCTCACTCTCTCTCTATCTGTCTTCTTTCGCTCTTCCTCATTCATTGCCTTTCGGATTGTCTCGACTGTCCGATCCTCCTCCATCCTTCTCGCTCGCTCTACACTTGGCTTGAAATAAATTCGAGATTTGAAATGTTTAGTTTGCGAGCCCCTCGTTATTAATAAATTCGGCAAAACGGTTAATCGATCAACCAGTAAAATATGACATCTCCGTTCTTATTTTAAAAATCTGCCGATAAACCTTGATTACTCCAATGATACTATTATATTGGTTATATGGATCTGGATGAATCGAAGTTGAAAGTTTAGATTCGATGTCGGTACATTGATTTGTAAATAATGCTTCTAGCACGGGGGGGGATAAAAGTCCTAAATAAGCATAGAATCCGACAAAACTGCGGGACGAAATAATCTGTTAAGAAAATTAAAAAGAAAATTAAAACGAGTGTCGATGCACGTTACTTGTACAATATTTCTATAAAGATGTTTTTATATCCGCAGAGCTTTTTGCCGCTGCTCCTCGGCCTTTCGCTGAGCTCACTTCGCGGAAAGTATATAGATTTGGTGATTCATGAGCGCGCAACAACTTTTTCTGACCAACTCACCGGATGGCACTTTAACGTTTTCTTATTTTCCTTGCCGAACCGAGACTCGGAGCTTCGATAATGTCGAATTGCTTTTTCTTCTTTCTTTTTCTTTTTTCTATTTCTTTTTTCTTTTTTCTTTTTTATTTTTCACGACATTTCAATCCTATACATCAATATCTATAATTTCCTTATTCCATTGATTCTTACCTTAATTATATTAATTCTCTATTAACAATCAAAATTTCTGTTCTTTATCAAATTTATAATTATTATTAAAATAACCGGAACAGCTAATTCGAGATATAATTTTCTAGTCCTTGTAATATATTAGTTTTTATACTCGCGGTAATCAACTTTATTTAGACTAAAAGCATTAGTTTATAAGCATTTATCATTTATTAAAAGTATTTTCATTTATATTTTTCAATAAGTAATTTTAATTTATAAATCAATACTTTATATAACAAAAGTAATTGAAGGATTAAGTGATGAATTAATAATATACATGTATAATGTTGTACTTCATAAATATCAATTACGGACGTGTTATATATTTAAATAAATTTTTATACGAAATTACCTCTACTAATTTCTTTTATGACTATTTAATATGATTATTGTTACGCTGTATTTTACTTTCATAAAATATTTGCATAATTTTTGACAAATTCTTACATAATGTATATCAGTATCGTTATTAAACCTATTATCTATTATTATTATTAAATGGGTGAAAATCGTATTTTTATTTTATAATTAAAATGTAATAGTTAAAATTTGAATGTAATTAATTTAAATATTCTAAACCATATTTATTCATTTTATTTGATATGCAAGTAAATTTAAGAAAATGTAAACTAGCATAAATAGTATAATTTGAACAACTATGCATAAATTGATAATATTGAATTAAATTTAATATTAATATAATGAATTTTTAATACTTCTGCCAACCAACAGAACCTGACAAGCACAATATGGATTTCGTAATTTTGATAAATATTAAAATCATTATAAAGGATCTATGAATGCATTTCGTATAGGTAAAATATTGACCTATAGAAAGTAAAGGTCTGTCCTAGAGTATTTATATATATTTCAATTCGATTATTGAAAAGACTGTTTGGAGTACGTGGCTAGCTTGCTGTTCCTAATTTCTTCTCATATTTTCTTCCGCCCATTCTCTCGGGTTCTTTCAGTCACCCTCCAAGTCCTTCTTCTCCCCCAATAGGGGTTTTTTCATATTCTGGGTACCTCATCAACGTTACTACGCGTACGTCAGGTAATGCAAGAGGGAGTGTGTGTCTGTGTGTGTGAGAAGGGGGGGGATGCTAATAAGACAAGAGGCCAGAGGCCTAAACAAGCATATACAGACGGTATTCGGAATCTATGAGTACCCTTGCAAGAGGGCTGGGCATTTCATCCGCGAAGGGGCGGGGCATACATCGAACTCCCGGCAAAGGGTAGGGGAATTCGAGGGGCTGGCCTACGATCGGAGTGGCGTTCCGCCCCCACTCTCACAGCTGTAGCCACCCGGCTTAATCTCTATAGCTTACTCTCTCTCCCTCTCTCACTCTTCCTCTCTCGCTTGCAGCGGCAATGATGGTGTAGTAGCGCTAGCGCTAGCGGTAGCTTAGTGGTATTGGTAGCGGTAGCGGTAGTGGTAGTGGTAGTGGTAGTGGTAGTGGTAGTGGTAGTGGTAGTGGTAGTGGTAGTGGTAGTGGTAGTGGTAGTGGTAGTGGTAGTGGTAGTGGTAGTGGTAGTGGTAGTGGTAGTGGTAGTGGTAGTGGTAGTGGTAGTGGTAGTGGTAGTGGTAGTGGTAAAAGGCAGTGGTAGTGGTAGTAGGAGCAGCAACAGCGGTAGCGGTCCCCACAGGCGATGCGATCGAGCAGCCGCATGGCGGCGCTCTCGTCACCCAAGACTCGTTCATCTCGGTTGTCCGGGCCTCACAACGCTTCGCGATTCCATCCGAGCTCGTGCTAGGTACGGATCCAGCACGACGCTAACCATAACCAACACACACACACACACACATATAATACACACAAACACAAAAACCGTAGTAACCCTTGTTTCTCTAGTCGGAAGGGGAGTCAACCGATACCTGCATCAGTGTATTCACATCACTGTGTATTTAAGCACATGTTTGAGAGTTTCGTATCCCCCCAGTTATTGCTTTGACTTCGTATCTCTGTGAGACTGTGCACGTGTTTTATGTCAATTAGTTAAGCTCGAGAGAGCGCGTTATATTATTGTTATTCATGTTTGTGTCATTGACAGTCATTGTTGTGGCACATCGTTGGTAATACACGCATTGAGGCAGAAGAGATTATAGCACCGAACAGGAGCATCGACATGCGACGATAAATGATAAACATAAGATTATGAGAAAGCTCTTTCTGGTACCGTGACAAACCCCCGTTCATCCACGGACAGGGCATGAAAGCGATCGAAAATCGACTTATTAACACTGATTTCACATAGCTTTCCTCGCCAATACATAAAAAACCAGCCGAATCGATATTTTCTTTAACTTGGTAAGCAACGAGCTGGCAGTTGGCTTCTACATGAATTGATTAGAGCATTAGATAAGCTTAGCCAATTTAACAAGAACACTTCCTTACTGAGACAAGTAACGAAATACCTAGTGGTATTCAAGAAATAAAATCGAATAAAACTTGAATAAGTAATTAAGAAAATCTTAAGGTGAATACTCGGAGTTTATTTTATGGAAGAGTAGGTCGTAGCACCGAAAGAATATAATCACGTGTTTTCATATAACCGAGAAGATAGAGCGAAAGAGGGCGAAACAGAGAGAGAGAGAGAGAGAGAGAGAGAGAGAGAGAGGGAGAAAGAAAGAGAGAAAGAGGGTGAGAGCGGGAGAGACATGAGAAGTGACAGTGCCTGTGGTCTTAAGAAGATATTGTGAGGGACCAACGATAAGTGCAAGGGCTGTAGCGGCGGACGCGAAATCTCTCGGTTTTTTTCCTGGCGTCCGTCAAAAATTCAGTCACCACCCCCGCAGGTGCCGCTGGTGGTGTCATCGCCGGCGGTGCGACACCGGGCATTTCGTCCTCTACGTCAACGTCGTCCAATAATAACCTCGGTGGTAACCAGCACGCGCAAGCAACCACCCTGATGGGTGTTTATGAGGAACGTGTCCTTCCTAGCACCGGCATGCACTGGGTGAGTTACTACTCCACCCAATATTATTACAAGTATTTTTCATCTCAACATTCGCCGTTCTCAATTAATTATTTAAGATATTACGTTGAACTTATAAACAAAGTCAAAGCTCATTAGTCGTATACGTTTACTTCAATTTAAATTGTCTGTCTATCTTTTTTCTTCCATTTTGTTCGATATTTAAATAACAAATAGACTGAATTTCCGAATTTTATTCACCTAAACATTATCTTTGTACGGATGCTTTTTTCATACCTACTCCACTTTCATCCTTACTTAGATAATATGTTTGGGTAAAACAATACTCTAATTTTATTTATTAACATTTACTCACATTTTCCCTCTAAAAATTAAAAAATATTCACGAAGAATTATAGATTATGAATTTTCGTTTATATTAACTTAATTTATTATTTAATATTATAACTAAGATTATAGATATAAATAAAAAGATTTTCTATTACTATGAATATATATAATTCTTTTCTTTTAAGTAAAAAAATTTTGTATCCATAATCAGTTTATTAACCTTAACATGTTTGAATTTCATTATATTGATATAAGGGATTGATTTATACAACTATATATTTAACGTATGCAGTTTTTAAATTAAATTTACACTACCATTTTAATTCGTTTTTCATATTGTATTTTAATTCGATTCTTTATTAAATTATACGTGACTTTTTACAGTCTTTTATAAATAACTTTATATAATATATAAAGTAGACAATATTAGTCATATTTAATAAAATAAATAGTAAAGTTAAATTATCCTACAGTATAGTTTTATGTATAAGAGATAATTTACTGACTTATATTAGAAACATTTATAAATTGTCTAAATAAGAAGTAATAAATAAATGAATATGTTTTATGTTGTAAAAAGGTACAAAGTTTGGTACAAATGATATTTAGGATTTAATTAGGACTTAATCTTTAAATTTTTAAAGTAATATAATTTAAAAATCAAATTGAATTTCATTATTTTTAAAAATAAGAAATCTATGAAAATTTTTTATAAAACATTTGTATAAACTTTATTTTTTCTGAAAGCATGTAATTATTTTTAATTAAATTTATAAATAATTTAATGAATAATGTGCCATGCATTATTAGCATTAACTTATAATTGGTTTATTATTTGATCATTTTTTTAATGCATTTTTAGATACTTAAGATGAAATATCATATGAGGCACATAATTATAAATATTAATACATTTATATGATATATAATCGTTATCTAAATTTATCACTATAGAAAATTTGTGGGCAAATAATAAATTGATACAGTCTTTAATAAAAAAATGACATCCGGTGTATACAATGTAAGTTTTCATCCTAATTTAGTTTCTACGAAAATTTGGTCTACGATTAAATTAAATTATCATTAGGCATTCAATATATATTAACGGCACTCAAATTATAGTTTGACCTATTTCTCGTGCTAGAAAATTAGAATCACGAACTAGTTGGTGCAGCAGTTGCTGATTATAGAATATACATGGATTAAGATATTCACACATACATTCATTTATGAACATCCGGATAAATTTGAAATAATTGATTAATTCCTAAAAATAATTATATTTGCTCCAATTTTTTTATATTGTATACATGTATGCTAATATAAAAACGTTTCTTCTATATAATCCGAAAATGAGTTTTGACGCACATAAGCCACTAAACTAAAACTGTACGTATTTTATAATTTATTTTATTTTAAAATCAAATTAAGTAAATATAAGAAAAATGCATAAATAAGCTCAATAAACCATGCCATTCATGTCAATGATCAGTATTCTACATAAAAATATAATTTTCATTTGTAACTATAAAATTAAATTTAAATATAATTTGTTCAAAATACATTTATATAGATCATTTATAGGCTATTATATATGCATTAATTTTCTAAGTTTATAAAGAAAATATTATGACAATTGAAACAATTTTTGTATTAATTAAAAAATTGTTAATAATGCTTAATTGTAAATAAATGTGCATAAGGTTAACAAAATATATAACGAATTCATATAAATACACTATCATATATTATTATTATAATCAAAACCTCTAAAAAAGAGTTTTCTTTTGTAATAACTGATCTATATATCTTCTCAGTAGTATCACGCCGATCAATTTTTGGGACGATTAGTTGCTCTCTTTATCTTTTTCTCATTCTCCGTCTAGTCCATATTCGTCATTTTTTTTACTTATAATGTAGTTAATTTTTTATGTATAGGATAGTTGAAGCATGCATGCTCCTTGAACTCGCGCGTGGATAAGAGATTATGATATCAAACAGCGGATAAAATAAGAAGGTTAAAGTAAAAAAAGAAAAGAGTATAAAAAGCCGTAGAGTGAAAATAATTTAGTCGCAAGTCATTAAATTTTTTATTATATAATTATAAAATATTTATGTAAATAGATTAAATATATAAAAAAAATTTTTTATTTATTTTAATTTAAAAATCTATTAATTACTACTCTATAAGCAGATTCAAGGTTCATAGACGCGTCGTGCTGAAATCTCATTTCAGGAATTAAAAATGAAGATCTAAATAATAAATTATTTGTATCATGTAATAAGTGACTGCACAAAATTAACCTTTTGCTTTAGTTATGTATGGCAGGGATATCATACTTTTATTTTGACATAATATTAAATATGCATAAATTATTTTGACGAGTTTTGAACTGCTAATTGCTGCTGTTATTCTTATCGTTGCTATTGCAATGATTCGCGACGTAATTTTTTAATATTTATATTCCATAATAATGTGTACGTTTTCTGTTTTTTTTTTGTTTTTTGCATGTATGGATAAGCGATTGATTTTATTAACTATTTGAAGAAAATCTGAATAATATATTATTTTGGAAGATTCAGAATCTTCTTATAAAGGATATTGATTAAAAACCTTTTCATACTAATTCGAGTACAAATAATATTGGTAATAAATATTGATAATAAGATTGAAAAATATTTAATGTAAAGGGGGCGATGTCTTTTCGATTAAGTTGTTTAAATTAGTGAAATAATAAAATGCCCCTACTGAATTTCTTTAACTTTTCACTTAATGTAAGCGTTTTAAGTTTAATCTATATATATATAGTTGGGTTATTAATACCACGTAATCTAAGGAGCCATTAAAATCTTTAAAAAGCCATTGAAACTACACGTTAGTTCGGCAGATCTGAAGTGACATTTTTAAATATTCACGTAAATACTCGAGGTTCTCTCAAGATGAGATTGAGGAATCTCATTTTGAGTACTCGTAGAAGGTTAAGTACCCAGCTATCTAGATAAAAGCTGTGCGTGAAATAGTAAAGCCGAATAGATGGTTAGAGAGTAGATGGAAGAGTGAAGAGTGAAGAGGGAAGAGGATAGCGGAGAGAAAAAAAGAGAAGCAGTGAAGGAAAGGGACCGATTATTCCTAGTTCGGGTGAGAGAAATAAGGGGCATCTCTTGTCACGTGGTGCGTCTGCCGGCGATAGCGTTCATACGGCCACGGGTGATTTATTGGTGCAGCTATCCCGAGATATCCGTCGCGGGACCGAGCGTCAGACGACACCGACGTCGCGACCCCGGAGTCGTTCCGCGAATACCCTCCCAACAGATTCTCCTTCGAACTTGTTTTACACCCCGCCTTCAGAGGTTTTTTTTCCTCTCTTTTTCATTGCTTTTTTTTCTCATTGATAATACTCGTTGATACTCTTTGCTACTCGTCGCTACTCGTTGCTACTCGTTGCTACTCCTTCAAAAAGAGATAGACGATGATTCTTTATTAAACAATGCTCCATTACTTAGAGAGATATTTAAATTTCTTGCTTTAATTGCACTACTCGGACTTTGGTCTCTTGTTCGTTCGTCTCAAAACTATATTCATTCATCGATTCATTAATTTCTAATATAGTTTATGTGTAATGTTTTTTAATGTTACTGCCAAACGGCAGATTTACATTATTAACTTTAACAAGTATTGCATAAAGACATTTTAATTGGACTCGATATGCATTTTTTAGAATACGATTTATTATTTTCTGTGGAATAATTATTTTAACAAATATTTTATTACTTTTTTTTTGTATACGTATTATTGTATAATTAAATAATTATTAATTAAGATTTATATTTTAAAATATGAAAATCAAATAACTTGAATATTCAAAGACGTTTAAGAAATTGATAGTCACCACTGTATATAATATAAATTAATTATAAAAATAATGAATATAACATGAATAACATCTATTATTTTCATATATATTTTACGTTTGTGATCGTATTACTAATATATTAAAATTAATTGACGTACAAGATACGGAATCGATAAATATTACGAAATTAATATATTTAATAGTTCTTAATACATAAAGTTATTACTACGAATTTAAGGACACTGTCTGTAAGTGTGTTTGTATAAGTAGGTTGAATTTTTGTGGCCATGAACGCCTACAATCAAACAAGACAAAGAGGATGTATGTAGTTAGGCAAATATTAGGTACTGAAATTATGTATTGTAGGTAAAACAAGTAATAATATTTTTAGTAGTTAAGCTGGGAAAAATTATTAGCTTTGTATTTTATCATTGGTAGTAATAACAATCATTTAATAATAACAACATTTAAAATATAATATTGATTACTTAATATTAATAAAGATAATATTTTCTATTAAACCTTTACCTTTTTTCTATTAAATATTTAAACTGTAATATTGACAATATAAGATTGAAATTATTTAAATACTTGTTTAGTTTCCATTTAAATTATAAAAATTGTTTACTTAAGATAATATAATGCATAATAATAACGTAAATATTATAATGTTATTAGAATGTAAAGAAAATGAAATAATTTTAAATTCATTATAACTTTTCTATTACACTATATTCATAGAATATTATTCTAATTTAAATATAAATTTTGAAGCGATTTAATTGTTTAAATTTTCCAACGATGTCTTATATTGACTATTCTATCATTTGTGTACGTTGAACTGTACATACAAATACTATAAAATTGTATTGAAAATTTTAATCAATCAGTTTGTTATTATATAGGTTTCGAAATAGGAAACGCACTTTCTTCTTAATTTACAGTTAAAATTTCAATTTTGAATTTCCCAAAATTAAATTGTATGAATTAGTAACGGAAGTCGCTTCGACAAAAAAAAACATCAGCCGTTTGATTTTATAAAATATATTAGTAATATAAAATATAATACAACCATGAATTACAGTAAAACTTTGATTGTGACTCGCATGAGTCACAAAAGTTTATACATGTGTAGAATGCATGTAAATCTAATATTTTTTCCTTTAGATTCATTTATATTATCTTTATTTGACGATTTGAGTTAAAATTCCATAAAGTATTATGCCTGAAACTCTTTTTATTTAATAGAGTTCTAATGTATTTTCTAAAACAAAATTACATTTATGCACTTCGCTGCATGTTTAAAAATTTTTTTGTTTCTTTTACGAATTAGTAAGGCAATAATTTTTTATTATAAAGAATAACCCCTAATTATTTAAAAAAATTTTTTTAATCCCATATAAGAAATAAATTAAAGTAAAAAACATTTACATATTATGTCTTCATTTTATAAATATTTCTTGATCTTTCTATAAATATTTCTTTGTGTGTTGACTTAAATTACCACAATAGCTATATATTTTTTGAAATTCGGATCTTTTGTGATCCGGAATCTTTTTACAGTGTTGTTACTGCTTCGTGGTAAAATTGCAAAAAGCATAAACAGAATTTTCGTAATTTTCTATAAAAGAAAGTAACGCGTACGTACTTTTTCGTCCTTATTGAAAATCTTTGTTGTCGTTCAATTGACGATTTATTTTCCCATATCGTATTAAGATAAAAAATATTTACCGTCCAGTAGTTAAACAATGCGCAAAAATGAACGGGGTATTACAGAATGCCAAATATAAAGCGTTATTGACAGAAAAGAATCGATAAATAAGGATCAAGAGGAGTGCGGGACTGAAATCCAGTAACGCAATTATAGTAAAGTGCATCAAGTTGCGTTGTTTCAGCTTTGGAAAATCACGCTTCGCCTCGTTACGACTTTTCGCTATCCGCGCCACTAACAAAAACAAGCAAAGCAATAAAATATATCGAATCGAAGTTGAGGCATAGTTCGATAGCAATTGCATGTGAGGAAAAAGATACGAACCCAATTAGGATTTTCAATGAAATTTCATTTTAAAATATCAAAATGAAATCAAGTAAGTGGTTTGAAGAAAATAAATATTAAAAGGTAGATTGAGTGCTTACTTGCTTTTGTAATTAAAAAATATTTGTTTTTCAGTATATTATATAAAATAAGACGGATTTGTAACATTTATAAAATTAATAACAAATCATTTGCAATATGAGCATCAATGGAACAGTAAGTAAATGTTCGTACAGATCTTTAGAAGTAAAATTGTTTAAGTGAATAAAAGTGAATGATTACAATAATCATAATTATTTAA
This sequence comes from Ceratosolen fusciceps, assembly GCA_018883505.1. Classification (NCBI taxonomy): domain Eukaryota; kingdom Metazoa; phylum Arthropoda; class Insecta; order Hymenoptera; family Agaonidae; genus Ceratosolen; species Ceratosolen fusciceps. The sequence goes on from RCIC01000041.1 coordinate 885,345, forward strand.
ATTTAATGAATTTAATTTTTTAAGTCTGTATGTTTAAGAAATTTTTTACTTCCTTTGCAATCAGTGAAGCGATTAATCTCAAATATTCTGATGGAAATAAGGAGGAAAGAAAATTCATTCGAAGAATTCAAAATGTTCGATCAGACATTCATAAGAAGTAGATAAGATCAGCGATAGAAATAGGTCGTAGTACCGATCAGGTGGTCTAACTCACGTTTGATTAATCCTGTAAAATTTATTTTTATTTTAAGGATTTGTAAGATGGTTATACACAGATAGAGAGATAGAAGAAAACGATGAAAGGCTGAGTGGGCAAGTCGACGTGCAGTTTGAAGCAATAATGGCCGCAATAATATGCATTCATTCATCTGCCGCGGCGACGAAAAGACAAAAGAAAGGAGCCGCCGTCGCTCCGGCTCTTCATTTTTGCTGGCGCCTCTTTTTCTACCGACTCATAAAGGTGCTCGCGCGCTCCTTCACTAAAATCAAACTTAAACGTATATTCACGTTGGCTATTTTTAACTTCAAAACATTTGAATAGAAGATGTTCATATATATATACAGCAGAGAGAGAGAGAGAGAAGGTTAAAGTTATCCTATCCGTATTTTTAATATTCGTAGAAGAAATATCACATCAGGTATTATTTAGCTAAACACCTTTATTTCATTACCTTCTATATTAAAAATAATCGAAACATTGTTCTTTTCCACATAATTTATTATTGCAATACTGAAAAACTTCATTATTAATTTCTACAATTGTGTATACGTATTTATAAATATATATTCATTCAAAAAATACTTCTGGAATATTTTTATAGTCTCTATGAATTATTTCCACCTTTTATGGAAAAGAAATTATTCAGAATTGTTATTGAAATTTAATTAAGATTTTAAAATAATAAAAGATGTGTAAATTTATTGTAAAATAAATCATTCTTCATGACTGAACATCAAAGTAAACTGTTTCTTATATTTCTCTATATTCGTTGAAATTTCACTTCATTAAATTGTTCTTAAATATAGCTAAATAATAAAAAAAATGAAGAGTAAAAACGAAAATTGAATCAATTGTAAAAAAATCTGATATTATCAAGCAATCTAACTCACCTTTCTTATTAAATTATAAACAAATAGTAAACAATTTACACATTTCATTGCATAGTTGTAGAAATTTTGAAATTATATTTTTATACAATTGCTGAATTAATTTAATAGAGTTTTTTTACAATTTCTATAATAACAAATTGAAATAACAATTTTAAATAACATTTTGTAAGTATAATATATCGTACAAATTAAAAAAAATGTACTAAAAATAATAAATAGAATCGCATTATTAAAACACATGTTATTCCCGTACAAAATTAAACGGGAACTAATAATTTGGCGTGACACATATACATTTTTTTAATTTATGTAAAAAAAAATGATAAAATTTTTAAATACATCACACTTTTCGATTACATAAATGAATTAACGGTATTAAGTGCATATTAAGATTATGTATTAATTAATTAATCAATATATAAATTATTTTTAATATTATACTTATTAATTATAAGATAAGGTTAAAAATTTCGATATGTTTTCAAGCTGAACTATAAAATAGAAAAATGATTTATACTAAAAATAACTGAAATTAGTAAAATAATCTTAATTCAAAAGAATATATGATTTATGATTATTTAATAACATGATTTATATTGAAATGATACTATTTTCTGATCTGTTTCATGATGATTGAACGCAGTAATATAGCTTTATACGATATAAAACTATATAGAGAAATTAATGGGCTGCATAAAATTCGAATAAATTAACAGGTCACGCATTGCTAAGTTATATTGAAAATCTGTTACTCTATATTTATCACGAAAAAAGTTAAGGCAAATGATATAATATTATAGAATCGAAGATATCCATTTGCTGGTAAAAATGCAACGGCAAGATTAGAAGTAAATATATATATATATTTAAATCGATATACGTGTGCATCTTTATTTCCAGAGAATGACTGAGAGAGAGGGGGGGGAGAGAGAGAAAGACAGAGGCAGAGACAGAGAGAGCCAGACAGACAGAAAGAGAGAAAAGAGCAATTAGATACGGCTGAGTAAATTACGTAAGTGCAGTTGAACTGTATGTACCCTAGGCGCGCGGGGGTCTTTAATTATGCCTTGTGTAAGAGAGGTATGTTTGCTAATATTATAACACAACACGAGTTTCGGTATGAAATCTGAATGTGCTAGAAAAATAGAAAAAAGGAAAGATCGACGAGAAAGCGAAGAAGTGGGAGGCGGGACGGTGAAAAAAAATGATGCATCTACATGTGAGACCGTATACGCGACCACAATAAGAAAAATGAAAGAGAATAGAGACTAAGTAATGGCCAACAGGGCTCCTTGTTCCCACCGAAAGCAAATCGGTCTCTTTTACTCTTTTCTAGCCCGCCTCGACACACATTTCTTTATTCTGCTGCTCGTCGATGCCTGCCTCCTCCCTCCCCACTTATTTATTCACTTTTAGTTAAGCAGTTATTCCTGATTATCTGAGGGTTGAGCACATCATTTCAGTTCTGTTGATATATACGCAGTTTACAGGGTTATGCGGTCGTAATTTTTATCACGTCCTAAAGGAGAAATTTGAAAAACTCAATTTTTATACTTTAGATATATCATAATATTTTTAAATCTGTGAAATCCATACATTATTAGTCAGCGTGAAATTAAAAGAGAGCATAGAAATCTCATAATATACGAGAATTTATTGTTAAAATATTCCAAGTTTCCAAAAATTGAAGATTATTTTATTATTGGCATTATTTTAAATATGCATAAGACGTGATAAGTTAGTGATTTAAATGCAATAAAAAAAATTCAATCCATTATTTCAAATAAATTGTTTATAAATTAACTTGTAATATAATTATCATTATATTTAATAAAAATATAAAAACAATTACAAGCCTATGTTACTGTAATAATATCATATAATTATAGTAATATAATAGAATTATAAATAGAAAAATAGATATTATATTTTATATTATTATTAAAGGTAACATAAATGTTACTGGAAAGTTATTCAAATAAATTTTTTTTAAAAAGTTTTATTTTTATAATTTTATTAATTTTATTATTGATATATAAATTCATTAGATTGGTATACTTTTTCCTTACTTGGTGTAGTTATATTATATATCCATTAGTAAGCATATCATAAATGTGTAAAAATCTAATTTCATTTTCATGTATAAAACTGAAAAAATGATGAAACTTAAATAAAAGGTATTATTAATGCTCCATCTTTTTCATGAATTCTTGGCAATAAAAAATAATGAGTAGGAATGTTACTTATTAACAATACATCTCTTCACTAAAATTCCGACAAATACGTATAATATATAAGGACTGGAAAGATCATCTACAGAATATTTACGATCCTGTCGGTAGCAACAGCAAACCACTCGGAAGCTATAACAGTTCGTACATTTTAGCAGTATTTGATGCTGAACGAGTCGTAGTATTTTTCGATATATTTAAGCACATAATAGTATGCATGTATATATATATACACACGATTAATACGCATATAAGTGCATTATTCTTTTTATAGCCCGCAGATATTGCGAGGTTATCGAACGCCTACGCAACACTTTATCCATATATTTATACAGAGTTGTGGTCGGAGACCAGAAAAAACAAGAATAATGTAATACAAAAGACGAAGCCGGAAGATACAGAGAGAGAGGAAACATAAGCGATAAATATATATTTAAAGAAGTGCGGTATTTTAATATGAAAATAAATTTGAATTGCAGTGAAGTAAACTGGCGATTAGAAAATCAAATAAAATATTTAAACGAATAAATATTACATCTTATATAAATACGTTTATTAACCTACAAATTAATAATAAAAAATAATTTTAATTTCATTTTAAAGTATTACATCAACAAACATAAGTTTTTTAAATGATAGATAATTGTATTTTACTATTAATATTATATTTTATATCAAAATTATATACTATTTTTTTTGTTTAAAAAAAAATGTGATTCAGTATGAAAATTAATGAGTATTTATTTTTGAAACTTATGGACATAATAATTTCTTAAGACTTAAAATACTATTATAAAAATATTAAAATATTAAGTTGAAATAAATATACAACTGATAAAAATATTATATTATATGTAAGTAATTATTGCACATATTGATATTAATTCTGATTTCTTAAATGAAATAAAATATTAATTCTTAAAGTAATTTTCTCTTTATTGATTACAACGGCTTTTCTTACCCTTTCAATATTTCAAATTTTAATTACAATATTTATTTATAATGATAAAAAAAATTAAACTATAAAGATGAGCTGAAAAGTGGTAGACGTGAGAGAGGGAGAGAGAGAGAGAGAGAGAGAGAGAGAGAGAGAGAGAGAAGAGAAGAAAACTGTAGAGGTATAATTTTTATCTCAGTTGACTGTGTTCCTTTAGTCGCGGTTCTTAATCGAAGAAATTGATAACGCGCAATAGCACGACGAATTCAGATTCGTTTTCTCAAACCATACTGTTGATTTAATATTAATATCTTAGATATTCATTTAAAATATGAAAATTTTAAAAATTAGTTGAATTTTAATATTATAAAATTTAATTTAATTTTATTAAAATATTTATGCACAATATTGAGCTCAAAATATTGAGGATATTTTAATTATGAAAAATTGTGACATTTTATATTTTTTTCTTCTCTCAAATAATGAAATTTTCTTATCCTTGAGATATAATATAAATAAGTTCAAATAAATTATATTAAATATTTGACTCATATTTTTATTTATTTTGAAGGGCTTGCAGTGTTTTTCGAACATTTTAATCGAAATCTATCACTTTGCATGTATAAAAACTTAAAAAGAAACTTCTTTTGTAAGATTTTTTCTCAAAGTAAATAATCATCTATTCTAATCAGAATATTATAATCGATTATAGACGTATAATCAAATCATTGTTGCAACTAAAATTTTTAATTTAATACCTTTATGACGTTTGTTATCTTAACGTTTTCATTTTTATGTACTTTTTTGAAATAACTAAATGTTCTTCACAATCAATCATGATATTTTATGAAATCAATACACGGATTTAAAATTCAGTTTCGAGATCAAATACAATTTAGAAAGAGTAAATAAAAAATAGTTTTCATCGAAAGTTCTTATGAATTGTCGATCTGATGTAGCTATTAGAATTTAAAAATGAATTCTTATAATTTAATATGTTAAGTCTATATGTGTGATATTTCTTATACATAAAAAATAAAATAGAAAAAAATGTATGCATTTGCGCCTGTGCACGTCACCATATCTGTGTTGATATTGAATTCGGATTCATCATGAAAAATTTGTTCCATTCGTTTTAAAATGCTTTTAAATTTTATATTATGTAATAATAATTGTATTAAGTAAATATGAAAGGAAAAATTTCATCGAATGAATATTGATAATAAACTTTGTTTACTTAAAGTTATTTTAATAATATTCATATTTAAGTTTAATCAGACGTATTATTATGATTAATTATGTAAATAAAGTATATTTCATAAAATTAATTTCTAATTTGCTTCAGTCTATTATAATATGTAACTAAAATTTTTGTATTTTTAATATTATATTTGATTGTAGCTTTAAAGAATAATAGTTTTGTTCGACAGGTTTTTAATATATTTTTACATATGCTTTGAAGTGCATTAAAAAAGATTATCTTATCGAATTTATTTCATTTTCACTTTTTTTTTACTGCTATGTCATTCCTTCAGTTTAACAGTTTTTTTTTCTTTTTGCGTTACTAAATGAAACATAAGAAAAAATATATAAAATCTTAATTATCGTACAGTTTCGTTATGAACTATTTAATAGTCGCTTCATTTCATTCGCTTATTTAAACTATGAAAAACTTCCAATAACGGGAGGATGCAAATGATGTATTGTTGTGTTAATTACTATTTTCAAGTTCACGATTTAGTAATTAATAGTCTATATTTAGAGGTTGCATATATATATATATATACAATTTTTTTATACCGACAATTTTTAATAGTGAACTCAAATACAGAATATTAAAAGAATTAAAAATATTTGTACAAATTATAACTTATAAGAATTTTTTATTTATTGCGTTATTTATTGCGTAAAAAAGCTTAAAATTTATTTTTCAACTTGAAGTAAATACAACTTTCTTATAATTTTGTTTTAGCAGCCGGGGAACTCACAGGACCGCGGCAGCGGTTTAACACTAGGATGCCAAGGTGGTACGGGTATAAGTAGCAGTGTGGGAGTGGTTGTTGGTGCTATGGTTGTCGGTACCGGCGGTTCAGATCAAACACGTGATCTGAGTCCTTGCCTTCCAGCCTCGATGGGTGATGCTGCCCGACCTACGACCTTACCCTCTAGTCCTACTCCACCCCAACAGCAGCAGCAGCAGCAGCAACAGCAACAGCAACAGCAACAGCAACAGCAACAGCAACAACAACAACAACAGCAACAGCAACAGCAACAGCATCGCCACCACCACCATCATCATAATCAACAGCAGCATCCCTGCAGTCAATCGAGTCACACGAATTTGCACCAGACGCACTGCGGTACTAATAATAATTGTTACATCGTTGGCTCCACTTCCTATGACTCCAGGGACTACGGATCTCCGGGAGGTATGCCATAGAAAATAATTTCTCTGACTCTATTTTTTGCTCTACTCACCAGGGTATTTCTCGAGAAAATTGTTCGTGAGAACCTTTAATTATGACAAGTACGTTTCACATGCTCTCGCTATACGATATTAAACGAATGATCCCGATGACAGTTTTTTCTTCGAACAAAACTCTATTGTTTATTATGTATTATTTGCTTAAGTTTATTATCATAGTTAACGATAATAACAGTATAGATAGACTTTGATATTTAAATATAATAATGTTTTATAATAATGAAATTTACGAACAGGTTAATGAAATATTAATTATTAATTTTACCAAAAGAATTTTTAGCTTTCACAAGAATATTATATATATAAAAATTATTTATTAATTTCAAATTACTACTTCTACCATTTTAATAATTTAAACAATTTAGACTAAGTACAATTTACAATTTAATAATTTACACTAAGTAAAATAATAATAATAATAATAATAATAATAATAATAATAATAATAATTGTTATTATTATAAATAATTGTTATTATTATTATTATTATTATTATTATAAGATAGAGGCAACGATTTATACCCTATTATTATCTCTACAGGAGGTATATCATTTAGACTATTTGTTGTAATTTAACTTTTTCTTTTCAAATCTATCGTCCACCTTCTTTTACTCGTTCAATTTTTTTTACTCTTCTGAATTGTAAGCAATTTTCAGCATTAAAGGGATTGGTAGAAAAACTGGAAGAGCTTTACAATGATTTATATATGACATATATATAATATGATTTATTTTCAAAGCTGCTTACGATGTTAATTTTGAAGAAGAAAAAATTGTAAATTTTTGTAATTTTAAATTTAAACTTATTGTTTTCTTTTGTTTTTTTATTATCAATTAAACCAATTTACTATAAGCTACGTATTTTTAAAACAAAGTTTTCTTCTTATCGGTAACGTTTTAATGAAGTACATTATTTTTTATTTAATCTAATTTAAAATATTTATATGGCCGATAATGTATAAAAACCTATGGTCACAAATGAGATGTGATTAGGTGTAAAGCGAATATCAATGGAAATAATATAGAAATAACAATGATTGCTCACAGACACGTCTGAATATCGCAACAACTACGAGCATCCTAATGATCTTAGCATGTCATCTCAAACAACGCCTCACCACAATCATCATCATCAACATCACCATCACCATCATCACCACCAGCAACATCAGCAAACGATCCTCCATCAGTCACAGGTTCAGCAAACGTCGATTGATCAGGCACAACAACAACAACAACAACAACAACAACAACAACAACAACAACAACAACAGCAGCAGCAGCAGCAGCAGCAAAAGGGTTCCCAACACAGTGTTACGCACGCAATACCGAAATTAGAGCCTCCTTCGACGCCACCTTCGCACCAAGATCAGGATCACGGTCCCGACGTGGTGTGCGCTGGTTGTAGTCTCAGAATATCTGATCGTTTCTATCTGCAGGCGGTTGACAGACGATGGCACATCTCCTGTCTCCAGTGTTCTCACTGCCGGCAAGGACTCGACGGCGAGATTACCTGCTTCAGTAGGGATGGAAACATATACTGTAAAAAAGATTACTACCGGTGAGTTAATAGATCATTCAACTTTTTCTTTAAAATTATATTCATTGTCAATTTCAATATAAAAGTCTATCAATTATTAATAAAACTGCCATTTTTGTACAATTGCTTAAACCTCATCATTTACTTTAATAATTTTCCATTTCATTCTATTAATATTATATTTTTTAGGAGTACTATCCTATTTAATATATAGTACTACCGTATTAAATTATATGTTGAGAACAATTAAAGATATCAATATCGACATCTAAATAATATTTATCGATAAATTTTTTTTTTAATTTAAGAGTTTTTAAATTTATTAATATTTATTAAATCAGCTAAAAAGTATCATGTAAATTATATTTATATAAATTATAGTAATGTGTAAAGTATAATTGAATGCATTGAATTTTTATTAAATCAATTAAGATCAAGCTCTTTTTTTTTCTTTTTTTTTATTAATAAAATATAAAAATACTATATAGTTTATTTTTCAAAGAACATATACAGTGTCTGATGATTTTTTCATAAAGAATATTACAAGCGATGTGCCTGCAAGGGCCATTTTAAGAGAAAGATTTTAATGATTATTTGAGTATTGTCAGTCGAAAGTTTTATGATTAACTTTTATCATATAAATTTTTCTGGAAATAAACGAATGATGATATAAAAGATAAGAGAGAAAGTCTACAAGAAGAAAGAGAAATAATAAGAGTATTATTCTTTCGAGACTAATTTCTCGTGATTCTGCTTGAATGTGGTTCAAAGGTTTAAGGGTTTGAAACGCTTCATTACATGGAATAAAGCCCGTGAATCAGATATAAATAAATAAGGATATAAATAAAACTATAAGTAGATAGATAAGTAGAGAATAAAATGACGTAACTCGAAGAAAATAAAAGAAGAAGATAGAAATTAAGTAATAACGTTGAGAGATAGTAAGTACACGCATACATATATGGAGGAAATTGAAAGAAGGACGAAGAACCTGAGAGGGCCGTACTTACTCTAAGGCCCCACACAGCGTTGTTTTCTACGTATTCGCGATTTCTTCTTTCCTTTGATACTCCCTGATTCTTTCTTTTTTATTCTCATCTCCTCCTCCTAATGGTCACGACTCGGCTATTTACCACCGGCGAAGCGTCGATATCGGATAAGTAAATCATCGTCGATCTACGGCTTGCGAGCCGGGACGCCTCAGCCCCTCCACTTTGTATGTGTGCTTGCATCTCTAGCTTGCCATAGTGTAAAAGCAAGAAAGGGCTCGAAATGATCTCCTCCGTTGACGAAGAACACCGATCCTCTCCCACAGCTAGTATGTACTCTTATTAAGCTGGATCGCTGCACTTTTCACAATTACTTCATTGCTTCTTCGCCCCTTCTACATTTTTTTTTATTTTTAACCATTACTTCTTTTTATATTATTTTCCTATAGATGACAATTAATAAAATGATATAGTAATAATAATTTATCGTTTATCGTTGTGCGTCAAAGTCGTTAACCGAATGCTAGTTAAAGCGTATCCGATTCTTAATGCCACGAAAGCGGCCAATAATAATGTTGGAAACGTTAAATTTTGCTTTATAATTAATTAATGATGCTTATGATATATATACATATTAAAGTATATAGAGCAGAACATTTATACTTTTCATATCAAAGAATTTTACAACTCCTTTCTTCTACAATAACTACAATAATAAATATCACAATTCTTTTTTAATATAATGATCAGGGAATAAATTCAAATATTTAGTATTAATATGTTTAATAATATTTCAAAATAACATGAAAAAGAGTATAATATTCGTGTATAATCTTATTTTGTATATATATATTATAAATGAATATTTTTGTAATGTTTTTTTATATTATTTAGTAGTAAGTATCCTCAGAATAGTTTTTAAAGTAGAGAATAAGAGTAAGTGATAAATGTAAACGATAGTAATTACGATTTTAAAAATTAAAAAATTTATACGTTTATATACATGTGTCATTTAAAGATAGCTTCTAAATAATCTGCTAGTTATCGCACATAAATTATTGAATACATAACAATAGAGCGAAATTGCGTCAGTGCATATCGGCCATGTACTTCATTAGGAACGTGAAAAACTGGTATATAAATACTACATACCACAATACAAACCACTTTTGATTAGATATAATGCAATAATAAGAAATTTTACTATCTTGTCATTTGTATTAGTTAATGTAGAAGAAATTTTATCATGCAGTAATTTCTCTAAATTGAAAGCTCATTATCACTCTACTTTTGTATCGCTTTACTCTGGTAAAATAACTATCAATTTTTATATGTAATTTATATTAGATTATATTTTTAATCTTAAGTTTATATTTATTTATATTTATATTTATATTTATATTTATATTTATATTTATATTTATATTTATATTTATATTTATATTTATATTTATATTTATATTTATATTTATATTTATATTTATATTTATATTTATATTTATATTTATATTTATATTTATATTTATATTTATATTTACATTTATATTACATATATATAACTTATACGTAGATACAATAATTAAAATTTTGTTTTAAATTGTTGTATCACTAAATGTAAAATATTAAGGGAACAACCAGCATTCACCTATGGTATAAAATATTTTCTCCATCTCTTATCCTTGTAATTCCTATTTTTCACATTCTCTTTCAGGTTTATAGCTTTGAGTTTCTGGAATAAAAAGACAAAAATAGTTAAGGTGTAGGGATTTTGGCGATAATAAAATCAACGCGAAACGTTTATAGTCGTTACACCTGCACGCGATACTTTATCATATATCATTAGGTCTTAACGGGCAGAGCGCCACGTATATAGATAATAAAAAGATCGGATTCGATGTGGGGATGAAATAAAAGTTATGATAAATTTGAGCAAGACTCGCTAAAGTTTAGATTATTAGTCTAAATTAATAATATTCTATATGTTTGAAAAAAAAGTGATGAAACAAAATATTTTTATTTTTATCATATTTTTTTATAAAAGCAATATTTACAATTACATTTCCAATGTAACTTTTCTACGATTAATCAACTTTAAATGTTTTTAACAAATTTATTTAGCTTTTTAATTATTAATAAATAGAATCGTATAAGAGTTATGTTATTTAATTGATAATTATATATGTGAAAATAATAAGATTACATAAAAAAAGAACACTTCAATGTACGTCACGAGATGGAAAATAAATTAGTGACCATAATAATTGTACAATATAGATTTTTTCAAATTCAAAATTAATAATTTGACATAACGTTTTTATCGAGCAATTGATAAGTGAAAGTTTAATTTTAATAAATATATTTTTCTCATTTTGAATTTTATAATTTATAAGTTTTAATATCAAACGTCAAACATCATATTATCAGAATTACAAGTACCACCTAAAAATTTACATGTATTTATCAAATAAATTATTAATAAACGAAAATAATATTTAACAATATTAGTGGCAGCATAATTGCTATTTTACGTGTATCAGAAGTAGGGACAATAAGTAGAGCCGACAATAAGTCTGTCGTGAGCATGAATTAAAAAACGTTGAAATTCGTATGTGAAAAATTAATACTATGGGAATTTGAAACTTTTCCGAAAGCTTTTAATTCATTAGTGAACTGTAGTTTTATCGAAACAGTTTAATTTTATTATCATTAATTTAACGATATAAATATTAAGAATGTGACATTGGCTTAAATGAAACTTTGGGATTATATTGTTCTAAAATGTTTAATTGCTATTTATGTATTATTATAGATTATATGTATTTAATTAATTTATTTTATAATATTTAAAATATACAAATTTTTATATATTAAGACGTTAAAATATTCTATACTAAAATTTATTGAAATAACAGAATACAATCAGAAACGATATTTCGCTTGAAATTTTGAATATAAATTTTGTCAATAAGCATAGAATAGTGCAGTATAAAGTTCTAATGGGAAAGACATAACAAAGATATTATATAATTAAATCTCTTCTAATATAATTCATTCTAAATATATTTTATTTGCCTAATGTGAAATGAAATGGTTTTATCTAAAATAATAAAAATATAAAATTTACAGAAATTTCAGATCATCAGCATGTGAACATAATTTTATTCAATGAATATGTTAAATGCTAATTGGCGTTTTAGTTATTATAATAAATAATTTGATTTTTTCATATATTATAAATCTAGGAATAATTGTTAGTTTTTAAAAAGATTTTTCGCAATCGAAGAAATTATTACCTCGTTACGAAAGTTTTCCATTTACAATAAATAATTAAAGCTACTATAAAATTTTAATTGTCAAGCGAAGCTTATGATCTTTATTAAATGTATAAAGATTATTATATTCATCCTCTTTATTATCGTTTTCGCCGTATCTTCACTTTAAATCTTTTTAATATTTTTTTTATTTTTGATGCTACCTGTTGTGCTCATTTTACGGCTTCCACTACAATTTTAGATTTTTACATTCTTTTACAACGTCACAAATTCTGAATCCACCGCAACCTGCATACACGGAACTCTCTTATTCGGAAGCGTATTACATGCAGGAGCAGCATTTTGACCTCCAAGACTTTGTCGTTATAAAACGTAAAAAATGGAAATACGTGCGGTTCATAATCAAATGTCAAGAGAGAAAAATTATTGCGACAACATAGTTCTTGATTGACACGTATACATTGTTGCAGGATACCATATTTAATCCATCGCTGTATGGAACCGCCTTATCTTATAAAAATTGATAACGAATTTTCTATTTTGTATGGAGAACCAAGTAAAATTCAAATTTTTCCCATCTACTTATTTTTTTTTTTTTTTTTTTTTTTAGATAAATAATATACATAATTTCAACACAACTTATTTATATATTGAATATTTCGAGAATATCTTATATTTTATTTATTCAATCATTTACTAATATTACTTTTATTTATTCTTAAAAATATGATAATAATTTATTCCTCAAAAGGAACATTATTTCTTATAATACTCTCGTATGTTTTCTTATATTAAATTAAGTTATTTTAAGATTATTCAATTTAATTTATTTATGTTCTATTGTGTTAGCATTACCTTATCATCTTTATTTACTTTATCCAATAATTTTATAATTCAATAAGATTTTAATTTTTCTTTGCGACTTGTAATATTGTGGTCGTACATTGGTAAAATTTTATTTAGTTTCAAAAAATATATTTTTTAAAATAAACGAAATCTATTTTCAAGTATATTTTACGTAAATTATTGTTCTCATATCTTATAAAGACGTATAGTTTCGTTATAACTATTTATTTACTTATTCCTTATAATTTTTAAATTAATTCTTTTTAATAATAATATAAATATGAAGCGTGTATAAAAAATATATATTTGTCATATGTACGAATATAAGTGATAAATGGTTACTAAAATTGTAAAAAAAAAAAAAAAAAAATCTAATTTAGATATAAGAGTAAAAGAAGCAAAGCTCGTGTAAGTGCAACACCTATACAAAATGCTATACCGTGCTTAAAAGGAATCGTCGCGTTCGCGGCAGGGGTCCATTTTGTAAAAGCGGTGGAGTCGTGTGTCCACGATATGAGTCTTACGAATGTCACGATATAAAGCATTCATCCTTATATGCGTGCAAGTATCTGATTTCACATGAGAGGGGCGGGGGGAGAGGGAGAGAGAGAGAGAGAGAGCGAGAGAGCGAAATAGAGAATCGGATTAAGGCTTATATCTAAAGGTATGCGTATGTGTGAATGACATACTTGGCTGGTACATGAAAGAAGGAAAATCTCGTGTAAATGTCGAGACTCTTCATCATTTAGATGTTTATTTTTCAAAAAATATATAAATGTATAATGAAAAATGCAATATATATTATGTAATGATGAATGTTTACATTTATTGTAAAATTTTGCCAATGGTGTATATAGAGTATATACATGCACCTTAACTAAAATGACTAAATTGTAAACGAAATAAATAAATTTTTTTTGTACAATATAATCAATAATATTTACAAGAAGATGAAGATTCTCTCACTATTAATGTAAAACTTATTTGAAATTCATCTATAGATTCACATTAATTCGGACATAAACTGAAATATTATAATAATAAATAAGTAAATAATGATAAAGGAACGAGTTGAAGAGTTTAAGGGCTCGGGATAGATGAGCAGCTGCTGCTAATCAGGCAAACGAAGCTACTTTTTTAAAACGAAAAATACGTTTTCGAGGCTTAGCGTATAACCATCTTTTCGAACTGAAGGAAGGAATCCAGTTCTTCTCCGTGGCTCGCGTCCGCCGACGGAATAACACAACTGATTCCGCCGTACGGGATTGTATCTGTATTATGATTCTCCTGCGACGGCATTAATCTAGATTGTAGCATTGAGTTACATCGCCATAATTTATGCTCCTTTTACCCGTACACTCTGCACCTCTAACGAATTTTTATAACTCTTTTTTAATTCTTTCGAGTTTGTCATTTTTACTGTTACTTCTCTTACTTCTGCTGCAGTTTTATTTTACCAAAATGCAAATTTTCTTGCTATAAGCGGATAAGATCTCTCCGCCGAGTCATTCAATATTAAGAAAATTGCATTTAGAGCATTCGTTAACGTTCCTATAAATATTAATCCTTTATACATTTTAACTTACCCGATTCCCATTCTATTTAATAGCGATTTCGAAATATTAAAAATACTCCCATTCCATTAATTTCATTACAACATTTTCTCATTATCTTCTTACACAATTATCGATATTTGTTTGTTTTAAAATATTCAAATAATTAAATGTTAATCATTTAAATTCATCATTTATTTTAACCTAATAGTACATCGGCTTCTATTTAATATTACGCTTCAGTAAATAAAGTAAATTATTTGTAAAACAAACAATTTGTAAAAGTACCACAGTTTTCATAAATCGTAACCTTTCTCATAATATATTATATATTATATGAAGTATGAAGGAGGACAAAATAGTACGTCAGAAAAAAAATCTATTTATTCGTCTAAGAATGTAGAAAAATTGAATACACGTTTAAGAGAGTAAGAGAATTATCTATGGATGCTGGGGGGAAGGAGGAGTCCGTGAAAGAGAACCGTAGGGGCTGTACGTTTGTACGAGGCCTACGTATATTTCCTTTAAAATTTTTCGCGCGCCTAGCCCACGTCTAAGCACCCGCAGAGTTTTACAAGAGGTGCCATATGCGTTACATTATTGTCCAGCGTTGTGCCGTTGATGATAGATACGCGGCGGGAAAAATCGAGAAGGGAGGTTCCTCGACCTACAAATCCAAGCTGTTTTATAATCGATCCATTGGACCACTTGCCGTGCATTCGCACAACATACACAGAGTGAGAGAGAAAGAGAGAGAGAGAGAGAGAGAGAGAGAGAGAGAGAGAGGGAGAGAGACAGGCAGATAGACACGTCGAGTATACGCGGTCTCGAGTAAAGCCCTGAGAATATGTTTAGCTTTTCCTCTTCGCCGTTCACCCCCTGAAAGAAACATTTTATGAGCATAATATGTGTATTATACCCATGGCCTTATTGTCGATGACTAAAAATATTTTATACACTCTAAGCCTTTTCTTTTTTATCATTATTCAAACTATTGACTACAAAATCCTCCAAGCATTCTTTACTTCGTTTTTAGTTAATTATATGTGGTTATAGAAAATTTATATTTTTAGTTACAGTTTAGTTATATTAAATTAAATTTAAAAAACAGCTGAAAATATATAAAATTTTATATTCTGAATTCTAGGAGTAAATTTTTAAAAATATTCTACATTTTGAACTCTACAGTTTATGAATAATTATCTTTAAAATTGAGTACATTAGATGTAATGAAGGTATAAATATGTCAATTATTATGATTATTATATTCTTTATAGAATTACATTTGGAGAAAGTATTATAATTATTTGTAGCTTGAAATACCCTCATACTAAGTGAGTTCGACCGCAAGAACATTAACAGAATTGATGGATCAAGATTTTTTTAGTTATAGGGAATTTTCAATCCATTTTTCTTTTGGTTCCTCTCTTTTCGATCCAATTTGTTATTGGAATCAAAAACGACATTTTTAAAATACTAAAAATACATATTTAAAAAATCTGTTTCCAAAAATTCCATTGATATAAACGGGAATGCACATAAGATCTAGCGACAAATTATTTTTTAAAAATCTAATTACTGGCCTATTTTCGAAAACTGCAATAGTTATTATGAGACCAATAATAACAAATATATATATATATATATATACATGTATGTATGTATGTATATATATTGAACCAAATTTGAACTAGGGCGGCAAATATATTGTAACCGATTAAAAATTTCATGAAACAAAAATATTACTGTGCTTGACGTATGTAATGAAAGGTGATATTGTATGTAATTGCAAGTAGCGAATCGTATGTTTGGTGAATTTGGTACATTCAAAGAAAGTGTACCTAACTTGCCAATGTAAGGAGCACTGCAGGATGCTAGGAATAAATATATATATGAGAAAAAAGGGTGTAGAGGAGAAAGAACTGACAATGCCTCACTGTCGTTCATGTAGTACTCGAACGGTATTTAAAATTAATGAGGCTCAATTACTTGTATATAAGACCGTCGAAATTTACGACGTTTCCCACTGTTTCTGCGGTACGTGACTCTCTCTCTCTCTCTCTCTCTCTCTCCACCGATTATTATTATTATTATTATTATTATTATTATTATTATTATTATTATTATTATTATTATTATTATTATTATTATTATTATTATTATTATTACTACTACTACTACTACTACTACTACTACTACTACTACTACTACTACTACTACTACTACTACTACTACTACTACTACTACTACTACTACTACTACTACTACTATTACTATTACTATTACTATTACTATTACTATTATTACTGTTGTTATTATCATTATTAATACTATTCCTTTATAATTTTTATCAGCATGTAATTTTAGATAACGTATATGTTTCTAATTATCATTATTATTTAAATGTTCAATAAGACTTTAAAAAAATCTTGGGAATATATAGGAGTCATTCTGTTGAGACAATAAAAATCAAAAATAAAATGTTATTGCCTCAAAGGTAGCGGATGCGGCTCTTAAAAAAGGGAATAAACAAAATTTCTGTAATTATATAGAATAAAAACACATTGACTGATCTAAATATGTTTGCACAAGTTGATATTTCGTGTATTTTTCACGGATTTAAGAAAGAAGAATAAATACTAGAGACAAAAGAGAAAAGAAACAAGAAGCTAATAAAAGGAAAACAGATATAAGGGAATACGCAAATGTATAGAGGAGTTACGCATACTCATTCACGAAACGGAAAGAAGAGAGAGAATCAATGCACGAAATGGTTTGACATCGCTACTGCATTAAGGGCAGCCAAGAATTTCCATTACCTGCGGATATTATCTGACCAATATCTTCTTCAGCTACCAACGAATCTACCTCCTTATATATAATCTACTTTTAGATATATTACACTCGACTCAGATCTCTTTTCGCTCTCTTTCTTTTACTCACTCATCCTTCTCTCTCTCTCTCTCTCTCTCTCTCTCTTTCTTTTCCCCTACCTTTCCCACTTTCTTCTTTTTATATTCTTACTCTATTTATCTTTTTCCTATTGATTCTATTATGTATTCAAGGCCACTTACGCGTACCGGATGTTGACAATGTATTTCTTCTTTAATGATTTCTTTCCTTACTTTAATGATTTGCATACACTATGCTTCCTGACTAACATTTTCTTTTCTTATTAATACGATAAGCGATGACAGTTCATTTCTTCATAAAGAACTTTTTAATTTCATTTCGTATAGAAAATTAATTCTTTATTACGAGCATTTTCTTTAAATTCGTATAATGAATATAATTTTCGAACTTTAAAACCTTTTAATGAATTTTAATACGAATATTATTATAGAAATATTATTATAGAAACTTATATATTCAAACTTATACATTTCAAATACAAGTTTATTCTTATCCCTAAATATTAATTATATATGTATGTATGTATGTATGTATGTATGTATGTATGTGTATGCGCGTGTGTGTATGTACATCGACTGTTATTAAAACTTAAGTTTAAAACTTAACAAAATGTAGTATCGTAAAACATAATTTTTATATATATTAAGTACGTAAAATATATATATGTAAAGTGAGTGATTGTGAAAAATGACAAATATTACTGTATATGACATACAGTGCTAATAGGAAATATAATATTGTAAAATGGATGATTTTTTGATATTATTGCAGGATGTTTGGAAGCATGAAGCGATGTGCACGGTGCCAAGCTGCTATCCTTGCCTCAGAGCTGGTGATGCGGGCTCGCGAACTCGTTTTCCACGTGCGTTGCTTCTCTTGCGCGGCTTGTTCAATTCCTCTCACCAAAGGAGATCACTTTGGGATGCGTGATGGCACTGTGCTCTGTCGAATGCATTACGAAATGGGCGCCGAGCTACATCCATCTCAGAGTCCTCCGGTCCCGGTTTACCCCCCAGGTCCTCCTTACCCCAGCCATAGTTTTCCCTCTGCTGAGTTTTTGCACTCTCACCATCCGCACCATCTTCACCATCATTCGCATATTCACCGACCGATTCATCTGAATCAGCAGCAGCAGCAGCAGCAGCAGCAACAACAGCAGCAACAGCAGCAGCAGCAGCAACAACAACAACAGCAACAGAGTCCGGTGTCGTTGCAGCCTTCCACGCCTTCAGCCGTCATTTCGGATCATCCGAGCAGCATCGGTGCTACGGCTAGTTCCCCTCCTAAAGTAGGCCATTACTTTAATGGTACATCACCAATTGTAGCAGCGACGGCAATTACAGTTACTGCCGCAGTCGCAAATGTCCCCGCACCCAGGCAAAAAGGTCGGCCTAGGAAGAGAAAACCCAAGGATCTTGAAGCTATGACAGCCAGCCTTGGTGAGTCCTGTTAGTAAATCATTTTATTTTAACATTACTTATAACTATTTACTAAAATTTATTTATAAAATTTATGTACTTATGAAAATATGTTTATTTAATATATTTAGCACTTTATTAAATAAAAAAAAAATATTATAGGACACGAGGTCGGTTATTTTTTTCAAACATGGAAGTTTCGAGAATCAATAAATAAATTACAATGTATAAAATATTTTTTATAAAAATATGATAAATATTACAGGAAATATTTCGTTTTGTATATCGTTATGAATTCACTTGTGATTGTGCATTGTAAATTAAATGCTACTTTTTCGGCTCTTTATATAGAATCATTTTTACTGATTCTGATTTTTAATTAAATCATTCAAGAATGAATAAACAATAATTTCTCCAAAATAAGAAAAAAAAATATAAACAAATTTCAATCGCTATGTTCAATTTAAATAATGTTAAATAAGTTGTAAACGTCTCGCATTATTATCATCGACCGTATAGGTATACAGTCTTTTTATAACAATTAAAAAAACAAATAATTCAGGAAGAATAAAAAAAATAGGTATACAACAACTAATGTTTTTCTAGAAGAAAAATAAAAAATTTAAAATAAAATGTAAATTGTTGAAAAAGTTATCTGATAACAAAATTCAATATAAAATTTAAATAAAATACTCGATCGTTATTAAATGAAATAGATCGTTCCGTGGTGTAACTTAAAATACTTAACTTAAAACAAGGATTAAATTTGCATAAGATAAAATATAAACTACGAAAAAAGGGAATTTATTTGAAAAGGAAAAGGGAAGAGAGAAGAGAAGCGAAAATTGCAAATTCAGATCGTGCAAATGTTTACCAACGCAAGCCCGTGATTTATATATAGGCGTAGGCGTACGGTATTAGCCACCGATCCTCGATAAAATTTGCCTGGCCGGCATAAATTTAGCGAATTCTACTGCAAAGTCTGAGAGGCGCATTGCATCGTTAGACCCGGACAGGTGATGGGGATACACGAACAAGGTTTTGCGCCTCTCTCGCATATTAAGGGAATTAAATTAATTAATTTTAATTAATAAATTTAAAAAAATGAGCGCAACCCCCTCAGTATTTCCGTACTATCAGAAATATCTGAGTTAAATTTTTTGCTCCTATAAAACGTACGCTTCGACTTTTACAAGCTTTATATTTATTTTTTATAAAATATGTAATAATGTTTTTAACGGTTGATACAATGCTTAAATTAAGAAATTTAAAAATACGTCTTTCAAAGCCCGAACAACGCTAGTTCCGAAGACTTTCGGCAATTTATAGAAAGTTCAATCACCACTATTTAGGATAGAGTCTTTTCGTAATAAATTATATTTTATTTATTATTACCTAAAAAATCATCGAAATTGTAATTACAATGATTTTAAACGGTGTAATTGAATTAAAAAAAAAAAAAAAAAAAAAAACTGTATATGATCGGAAGCATTGATCAGAATGTCGAGAGAAGTAAACCAATTAAACTATATTCCTAAAGCGAATACTTGTTGAAATTCATTTATTGTAAAAAATACGGTTGAAACGAAGCTAAAGACAAATCTATAAATTTCTCCGTGCAATGCTAACTCATTAGAAGTTTGATAAAGCAATGCATCAAACTATCTTTTTCTGTGTATACAGAAATCTACAAATATTAAAACATATCATTAGAAATCTTATAATACCTAGAGTACTTTTTTCTTGTCTTTACGCTATTACGATTTCATAGGTTCGTTGTATCGATACGATCAAGTACTGCGATTTAGTACAACTAAATTGTACTTCTGTATTTGTCGAAATTTATCATTGACCAAAATAAAATCTACCAATAAATGTATGCACTTAGCCGCTGAAATCTGACCAACTTGAACTAAAACACATGCGATTTTTAATTACTTACTAAAATTTTACACGAAAAGTCTCAAAAAAGAAATGTATGATTAAATGATAATGAATACCGATAAAAAACGGAAATCATCGAACGTTATCGTCGACAGTATATAAAGATTTCTTTAACTGCATCCACATCATAAGTAAATTAGCGGTTAATTATATAAATTTATTCATTTGCACAATGAGGGTCAAGAAAGAAAGTCAAGAAGAAGAAAGAACTATCGGCATCAGTCTCATCTTTCTCTTTTCTATGTATGACAACAGAAAATTATTTGCCTCATAGACTAGTAATTCGTCTTGTGAACGTTGTCCCCTACCCTTTTTTCTTGATCATTCGTATAGAGAGAAGAATACACAACGATAATCGTATAGCGTCGCTTGAATAACCTCCCACAAATTACTTACAAAAATGAAAAGAAACACATAATTTAGATAATAGATAAGCTTCAAGCATAATTACTACACGAATTACTTTTTAGCGCCTTCTATTATTTATTCAATGATTATTATATAATTAATTATAAAATTTAATCTAAAGATTCCGGGTTTAAATTAATCTCAGCAATAAAGAAAGATTTTAGGTACAATAAGAATGTTTTATAAAGGAATCATTTTAATAAAACTTTCTTTGTTGTCTGAAATTATATTTTAATTTAAAATTAAGAATTATTAAACGAAGCTAAATAGAGCCATAAATCTGATTTTTTTTATTAAAAAATGTTATAATATAAATTGAAAAACAGGACATCATTTATAGACCCTAGAATTTTTAAAAAATAAAATAATAAAAAGAATAATTATTATAATGCTTTACAGATTTAAATGCGGAGTACATCGATATGCCATTTGGTAGAGGTGGCCCTGGCACTCCTGGTATGCCTGGCACAAATAGCCGCACGAAGCGCATGCGCACGAGTTTCAAACATCACCAACTCAGAACAATGAAAAGTTATTTCGCGATTAATCATAATCCTGATGCCAAGGATCTTAAGCAGCTCTCTCAAAAGACTGGATTGCCAAAAAGGGTGCTGCAAGTAAGTTTGTTAATTGTCTTGCAAAGATTTCTTTACATTTCAGCGGAAAAGTCGAAATAAACGAATAATTGTATTCTAATTGAATAATAAATCTAATCGAATACTTACTTAGTTTCGTACTTACTTACTTACTTACTTACTTACTTACTTATAGTAAAAATTCATAAAAGTTAGAGAGCGCTATTTGTTAAGCAGTTTAAGAGAAAGGTACTTGAAAATACAATTAGAGTTCTGTGGTTTTATTTAAAGTATCGATAATATAGTAGTTCATGAAGTTAGAAATTTAATGAAAACTATCGAATCGAGTAAGCTCGAACGGGAAGAAATATACTAAGAAACATAAGTGAGGGGATACGTTACGCCCGTAGTATCTGGTCGATTTCGTTGGCTCTATTCTTTTCTTGATGCTTGATCTTGCGCTAAGGAATAAAAGGAAAAAAAGTAATAAAAGGTGGGGAAAATTAGGGAAAGTACAGGCGAGAAAGGGTCCGAAGAGAGGCGACGGTGGCGGTGGCTGGGAGGGATGTCGGAGGATAGAGGCGGAAAGACAGAGGGTGGATAGTTAGAGGAAACGCTGCTCTTCGACGTTGCTTATAAACTTGGGAGCGTCGGAAGCAAGGGTATAAAAATATTCCTCGTATATATATTCTTCTTCCAATTAGCGCGGGACCGACGCGCGCGAACTCTCACGTAGCTCGGCCCTTTCAGAGCCTCGCGTGATATTTCCGTCGACGGCTCGTCGCTTTTCTTTATCCCCCGTACTTCATCAATCCGCAACGGCGTTTCGTGCGCTCGCTCTCTCGCTCGACTTACCCCGCATACATAAACCCCTGGCGCATACACGTGGCAGGGGCATAAATCACCGGCGGCTCGGATTTTAGTATACGGGAGTCACTTTCTTTAATTGTCCCTTCATTTTTTTTTATTTATTTATTTTATTTATTTTTATTTTTTTTTGTTGGCTTAGCTTTCGCTCGGCTTTCTCGTAACTTTGCCTCGCCTTGCACCTCACCCCGCCTCCTGCCGGGCTTCCTCACTTGGGCCTATTTCGCGTACGTTTGACCCAATTATCCCATGCCACTCGGTATTGTATCGGTGATCCTATTTTATACACCGTCGCCGCAACATCAAAGTAAATCCTGTCGAGGAAAAAGCTTCTCACAAAGAGGTACAATGAATCTACTCAACTCTCTTAAGAAATTCTCAAGTATAACTGCTTAGAATTTTGTTCGTTTTTTTTGCAAATATTAATTCAACGCATTTACTCGTTTCAATTTCTTCCTCCGCCTTTGAGTAATGAACTTTATTTATAAACGCTTTTATATTTTTATAAAGGGATAAATACCCTTGATTTCAGACATTTTTAATTAACTTATTTTACAATTTATATTATTTTCTTGAAATCTATCCTTAAATTATTTCATTTCTAATTCTATGAAATTTTTTATTTAAAAAGTTGAATTATTCAGTTTCACTCTCCTACAGATTAATAATATTTTGAGATCTTTTGAGAAGAAATTAAGCAATTAATTAATTCAATTGTTTTACGATTATGTTTGTGAGTATCGTCAGTGAAATGAGACAAATCATTCAACGGAGCAGGGAAGTCGATCTCTTGATCCAGCAGAGTTTTCTCTTCTCTGAGCTGACTAGTCCAACAAGTGCCTCTTTTTTTCTTTTTTTTTGGCAAGATTCTTGCCCCTCCCTCTCCTCCTCTTGCAAGACTCGCAAGACTCTCTCTCTCTCTCTCCTCCAGTACTACTAATTTCCACCGCTGAATTTCCTTTTCGAATTCTCTCAATGCTCGATTCTTTATTTTTCAATATCATACGTTCACCATTATATGGCGGGACGTCTCAGTACCAAACGACAATCGAACGAACCTTGTACCCTGATGAGCTACCTCAATTTCCTCATAAAGTTTCATCATTATTATATTTTTATAAGTCTAGCTAAAATTTCAATATATTATATATGATTTACTTAAAAAGCAAAATTTATTTAAATAATTTATAAAATTATTAGCTTTATATGACCCATTAAAACATTACAAAATTAAATGAAATCACTATATTTTATACAAGACTATAAATTTAGATTTACTAAACATTTAAACTTTTTTCATTTTTTTTTTACTTATCATATAATTTAAGATGAAATTAAATTCAGAATTTATATTTAAAATTTATTTAAAAAATTTTAATAATTTAACAAATGATATTTTATTATTTACATCATCAATTAATAGAGTTTTAACAAATAAATTTAAATTAGTTTAGTCGAATAATAATTAAACCATTTTAATTTTCCATATACAAATGATTCATGTCTCTTGATTCCGTTTATGTTATATTAAATCAATTTTATTAAATATATATTTTTTATAATTATTTTATTTTCAGCATCGACTAATAGCAGTTATTTATTAAAAAATAATAATCTTAAAATGAATTTAACTTTTTTTATTTATACATTCCTACGGAATTATAAAACTTTATATTTATAGAGAAGTATATGTATAGGAGAATAAAAACTCTTGAGAACGTTTGTTCGCCATTTTGTCTGTTATTGATCGCGAAACAAATACTTACTTGAGATTCACACCAGTATTTATTCAAGTTTTCATGTATGTACCGAACATTTTCTGGTTTCTTTTTCTTCAGGTGCATTCCTTATTATCCTATCCCGACATTAATTTTTATTTCTTTCCTTTTTCTTAATATTTTTCATAAAACAATCTTTTTTTATAAAAATTGTTTCTCACAAAAGCGCATAGCACACACGCACGCACATACGCACGCACGTACACACATTCACACAAAATTATGAAGCATATATTTTGAAATATAAATATTTAAAATTTTCGAAAATTAAAAATCTCATTGATTTACAATTAAGAATATTACACATTCTTCTGAATATTAATGTACTCATTCAAAGTATCATTATATAAAAAAATGTATAAAAACCTTATATATACTTTAGAAACAGAAAAGTATAATCTAGTTCCTTTTTCCAGTTGCCTTTACTTTTTAGAGTTTCAATATATATAATTAAGTTAGTAAAGAATATAGCTTTTTGTTAGAGAACCGGCAGTTTGCTTTCATTAGTTTTTCCCATAAAAGATTATTTTAGTTCTTATAAGCCGAATAATACTTCATTTCAGGAATTAATCACCGTAACTGCCATGTAAATAATGAAAATTATTTTCAACGTACATAGGTAGAATACACTCGCAAGTAACCTATAAAATTAGCTTAGATTATAAAATTTTCCTTTTCGTGTTACATGTATATATGCGAATAAATTTGGATATTTAAAAATTATTTCTACTTTTTTATTTTAAGGAATAATTATAAAAAAACCATTTTCAAAACAATATTAATTTAGTGAAAATTATAAATAAATAAATTACCAAGTGATAAAAATAAAGTTTAATCTTTTATTAAAGTCTAAAATAGAAAGTAAATATATATAGATAAATCTTATTGGTTTTATACTTTATTTTATATCTTTACATTAATTAAGTTAAAAATCAATTCATATATAATATTGTTCGCTAAGGATGAAAATAAGAATTCAATTAAACTTACATTTTTGTTCACCAAATTTTCGTCATTATCATTATCAATTTTCTTATTATATTCTCACATTTTAGATGCCAAATTAAGAATATTTCTTTGGTGATTTCATTAATGAAAATCGGGTTGTACAAACTGTTTAACTGTGTGCTAAAAATAATTTTAATTTAAATTAAATAAACTTTTATTTAATTTTTTCTACATAAAATTTACTTTATTATGTGATAATATAGATAGTAAAAATAGCATTTTTATATAATTAAACATCTATAATATCTATAATGTTTTTTTTAATCATTATTTTTAAATGCTGTAATATCGTCCTTTCATTATTTTTTCAAGAAAATTTGTTCTTTTTAGTTGTTTATAATTAAATTCTGGTGAATCTGAAGGAGGAGCAACTATATTCAAAATGGCGACTATCGACTGTGTTCCGGGCTCTTTTATTCGGTTCTCGTGTATGCAAACAGATATGCGCACGCACATAGAAATGGAGAGATAGATAGATAGATAGATAGATAGAGAGAGAGAGAGAGAGAGAGAGAGAGAGAGAGAGAGAGAGAGAGTGAGAGAGTTAATATACCAGTAAAAAGGGGAAGGGGAAAGAAAGTGCGACTAATGCTCCGTTGGTCCAATGGAACAATGAATGCTTCCTCCCTAGTGATGGGACAAAGCTTGAGAATAAGGAATTCCGATTCTCGCCGAGACTTCTACTGTTCGGAGTCGTTTTAATACCATTGAAATCCTTACCTTTTTCTGATTGGTTTTCATGTATTCCGAAGATGTACGAATGGCTATTGTCAAAGAAAATATAAATAAAGATGTAATTCCCTTTCGAAATTGTATAGATTTTTTAAAGAAATACTGCCGTACTCAGTTAGAATTAAGAAGGGCTAATTAATAAAAGGATAAACAAAGAATATGAAGGGAGCTTGTATAATTGTTGAATTTCTTTGATATAAAGCATAAAAGGGTATTTGAATATTTTTCTAATGATGCTGGTAGGCGTCGTAAAAGGGTTTGCGGATATGGATTATTTTATATCGATAATATAACGAAAAGATTTATTTTGTATAAATGGCTCGGTTACGAATTGGAAAGAGTTATAATTATTAGATCGGGTGTTGTTTTTGCTTGCAGGTCTGGTTCCAAAACGCCCGAGCCAAATGGCGACGAATGGTCCTGAAACAAGAAGGCAAATCAGATAAGTGCGGCGGTGGCTCGCTCGGAGCTAGTGGCATCGACTCGGGTAGTCTCAGTGAATTAGAACTGTACGGGAGTAGCGCCGGAAGCGGCGGACCACCAATGAGTCCGCCGTTCGTCCTCGCAGGACCGCACAGTCCAGCCTCCCTCGGATCCCTCGACTGCGCATGATCGACTACTAACGGACTTCCGAATCTACGCGACTCTATTCCCAGAAGTCTGTCTACCGATAAAAAAGGAACACAAATCCGATGTCGGCTATCGTTGTACGATCTGCAAACGGACTACAGAGGTTGCACATTATCTTTTATTTTTATTTTATGTGGCTAAATGAAAGCAGACTGTTAAAATCGCCACAGAAGAGATTTTATTCGACCGGAGATTATCTTTATAATCATCTAACAATACTCGAGGAACTATTGTACAACATAACTTTATCTTTCTCATTCGGTGTTTCGGAATTTCATTCCTCATAACTCGACTCATTAACTCAATTTACCATTATTTACCCTGATACGTTATAATAATAAAATTATATAAATTAATGTTATATAAAAAGTTTAAGCTGATAAAAAAAAATCAGATAAATTCGTATCAAGAGTCCTGTATAATTATAACATCATAACTTGTCTTGTAAATATTTTGTAAATATATTAATATATTTTGGAGAGTCTAAGTATACTTTGTCTTATTACAAGGACAAAATAAAACTATTAATTTTTTTTTTTTTTTTTTTTTTTTTTTACATGAATTAAGGTAAAGGATGTATTATAATAATAGCTTGATATAAGTATGATAGATACGGAGTTTTTCTCTCATCTTTTACTACATAATTCTAATGTCTTCAACATAAAAATTGGCTGATGAAACTTAATGCTTATTAATTTATTCAAAAATATATACAATTTCATTTTTTTTCAAGCTTCCTATGAAAATTCTAATCAAAATTTTACATATTATATTTACATTATTCCACTTCGACAGTGCGAATCTTGAAAGTTCGTAAAAAAATGGACTAATTCTTTTCAAAAATTATTATATTACTATCAGAAGAATATTATCCGATGAATTTGTATACATAGTTCTGATTAATTATGAATAAATATAGACAGAGAGAAAAAAAATTAAGCTTTTTACTTGAAGAAGGTTAATCTATGTAAAAATTATATTTAAAACATACGTTAGTAAAAAGAACTGAATATTTTGCTCACTCTAATTTCATAACAGCAATTAATACGCCCTCTTAATTCAAAATCTATCCTTGATCTAGGTAATAATGAGTAATTACATAAAAGTTTCATGTGTCGATGATGTTTGCGTGATTATTCATGTTTAAATGAAAGTCTTACTTTAAAAGCATGCTATGGAAATTATATATACTGTTCTATATATATATATAAATTGAATTTAATATTTAAAATTGACAAAAATTTATTATAAATTATTATAAGAAAAATTGAATTTTATATTACACTTTTATATAGTATATTTTTTTATTACCACTATTATTGATTGAAAATCACTAACAATAAATATACGAATTGAAGTAAATATTTGCAAAAATATTGTCGTCCTTATCTATTGATTATTACATCTACACGACTAAATTATTTTTCCAGTAGATATTTATATAAAACAGTATATTTTTGTAATTAATAATTGAATCGAGGTAATAAATATAGTCCGTTGAAACGTAAAATCTAAAATATTGATGTATATTATCTGTATATTTATTTACAGAATTATCGCCAATTTTTCATGTGATAATTAATCAAATGCTTATATACTGATCAATTAATGAGTAAATATATATATATGGCGGAAATAATAAATTATGTCTAATAAAGTCACATTATTTATTTAGAACGTTAATTGAATTAAGAAGCGTCTGAAATGCTTATCACATAATCGTCATCGAGTCAAAGGAGTATGTTTAACCCACATTACCAGATCATCGCGCAATGTAAAAATGTTAATTTTGATATATATGATGTGTGCATGTGTGTATGTTATCTGAAAGGCACGAACGATAATAATAGAATGTCGAATGTATTTATTACTCCAGCGTAAAGGGTGTAAAAAAGTGTACAGTCAAATACAAATGAATATAATATAGCATCCAACAGTGCGTATAATCGTTCAATAATATTATAATTAATAGTGAAAAGCTGAAAACGAAGAGAAATTTTGAAGTTCAACACATCTAATTAATAAAGAACGAATATTCTTAAAGAGACACTTAGAAAAATTACACTGCAAAAATACTCAACAGAACATGTAATTATAGAATTATTTTCAAATAAAATTATATTTATGACAACGTTGTAAACAGTGAATATGTATGTCATTAGAGTAATCATTATTATAAATGTAAAAATATCTTTATATTAATTATTAACATATTTAAATCAAAGAAGTATCTCTATTTATACAAAACGTTATAATTTTAATAAATGATCGACAATCAAAATCTTAACTGATAAGTATAAAAATTTTTTTCCACATTAAAAAATTGAATTATTATATTCCTTTAAATTTTAGTACAAGAAGGTAATATATAAAATTGAATATTTATTAAATATTGTTTTCCTGAAATAAATTGAATCCACATTCAACAGATTAGTTATAGATTTAAATCTATGTACATATATATAGAAAGAATTTGGGGGGGGGGTATAAAAAGTACATGATGCCCGGATGACATATATGACTTATAAGCATGTAAATACGAATGAATAAATAAAAAGTAATGAAAAATAAATGAAAGTCATACAGACGATAAAATAGTTTTTTTTTCTCGGTTCAATATCGCATAATAAAATTTAATGAGCTTCGAAAAACAGTTTAGAGCACTTTCTTATGATATTGAAGTAAAATCGACACCGAAATATATTATTAATTCAATTATCTGTTCGAATTATATTTTACAATTTCATGTTTTTCTTACAATGTTTTACATTGACCTTTGTAATACGAAATAGAAATGATACATTGATCAATTTCACAAAATAACTGTTTTTTGTTTTATTTTCATTTTCAATGAATATATTTTCACAAGCATATATTTTATTATGAATTGTCTTTATTTACTTCTAACCTCAAATACTATCCTCTTATTCGTATTCTTATCCCTGAAATTCATAAATTATACTGTTGTCTGTAAACTCTTGTCATTTGATGTTATTTTTTATTTTTTTAAATATATAATTATAATATTTTATGAAATTTATATAAATAATTCATATCTGATACGCTAATAATTATCCATCCGAAGTTTGATTTCAATTTATTTCTCTAAATTATTAAAGCACTTTTTTACAAAGAAGTAAACATGTTTTTGTAATTTAAACTTTAAAAATATAAAATACTATATTTTATTATAATAAACTCTATAAGATGCAGTAATATAATAGTATAAATTATTAATATATTATAATATAATAATGTTCATAAAATAATATTAATAATTAATGAATTTCTCAGATATGAATTTTTGGTTTCATGTTTAAAATATTATCATGTCTAATGATATTTCCTAACCTGACCCGAAGCCCAGAGTAAGCACGTATCATTATTTCTTTTTGCTATTTAAAACTATTGTAGAGAAATGAATTCTCAAAAGTAAAACAAGACCTTAATGCATAGAAGTTGCTAATGAGAAAAACGCTAATGACGAAAACTCATAGCAATTAATATTTCAATCTGGACAAGTTTAAGAGAGTAGTCGACCGGACTCTACTGGCTTTTCATGTCGGAAGGTTATTAAATATCTCGTCGGCGATGTTAAAGGAGAAAAAATTGCCTGAACACGCTCATTTTCTGAGGGCTGAGCTTTGTTCTTTTTTAAATGTAAGTTCCGGAGCAGCTTTTAACTGACTTCTCTTTAAACGAAACCAATTATTAACACCCACATTACTGATACGATTTCAATGTTGCTGGTCTCGTCCGGGATCGTTCGGGAATTTTCAGCTTTCCGGGGAAAATTTATTATTGCCATTTGAAAACTTTACTCGGAAGACAATAAGAAAATAATGACGAAACGCCGAGGAAACAACAACACACACACACACACACACAGACGTGTGTGATCTGCCGTAAACTAACGCAGTCGCGTGTAATCAAGAGGTCTAGGCTGAGATGCGTGTGCGATGCGAACAGCTGAACGTCGCACCTGGCGCGGAGGGGGGGTGTAGGCGGTGCGCTCCGAGGGAGTCTCGCGGTGCAGGCGCTGGTCCCTCGTGTGTGCACTCTGGCCGCGCCCCGCTTGCGCTCGCGCGAGGAAGGAGCAAAAGTGTACTCTCGTGTGGTAGCAATACTCAGGTGGCAAAGTTCTGCTACGGCGGATGTCGAAAGAGGTCTCTCCTCTTCATTGCAGTCTAAAACGTATGAAAAATAAGTAATTTTTTCCTAATAAGATAACAGGCATTGATTTCAATATAAAATATTCGATACCGGTAGTCAACAAAAATATTTCTTAGTATTTCGGATTTAAAAAGAACGTTTATACTTGA